>NDGN011545315.1:2403-18421 GCA_002564285.1 Tympanoctomys barrerae
TCTGTCTGTCTGTCTGTCTGTCTGTCTGTCTGTCTGTCTGTCTGTCTTTCTCTCCTCCTGTAGTTTGGGGGTTTAATGAAAAAAGACTATTGCTTAATTTTCTTTTTTTCTGTTTTTTAAAGAGACTACAAAACTATTTAAGCAGATAATTTGAAGTGATACACAATTTCACTTAACATACTAATATAAATTTCACAGTATTTGTTGTAATGCAGAGCTGTCTTCCAATCAGTTATTCATATTACCAGGTATATGCAGGTAAAATTGGAAGAAGAAAGAAACAAAAAAAGAAATATAGAGAAAATAAGAGAAAAAGGACAAAAATTTGAAAAAAGGAGACAAAACAAATTAAGAATTAACTGTTCCTTACCATAGACCAACAGAAATCCACAATAGAGTTCTCCAAACTATCCTGCACATCCGAGTCCCTCTCCTGTCCTTCTTCTCAACTCAGTAACTCTTTTCTCTGAATAAGTTCATTTCCTTTTCCCATTACCTATTATACCCTTCAGATTCCATTTTCTCTTTCAGATTCTCACACTAAGGAGATAATACTATGTTTGCACATGATGTGGGGCTAATTTATTTCACTTAAGAGTACAGTCTGTAGTTGCATCCATTTACCAAAATAGCCTCAAATTTTTTTTGTAGCTGAATAATATTCCATTGTGTAAAAATGCCACATCTTCTTTATCCATTCTTCAGTTGATTGGCATCTGGGCTGTTTCTAGGATTTAGCTATGACAAATTGTACTGCTATAAATCTGGGTGCACATATACTGCTGTGGTTAGGTTTTCAGTTCTGGCATACCCAGGAGGGGAATACTTTTAAAACTGGACCTCCAATACTATCTTTTTCATGAATCTCCACATTGATTTCCACACATGAACATTTTTTCATATATTTACTTGCCAGTCATATTTCATCTGAGAAGTGTATATTCATCTCAGATGCCCATTTCTGGATTAGGTCTTTGAATTGGGGAGTCTTGACTTTTTAAATTATTTTATATGTTCTAGATAGAAGGCCTTTGTTAGGGGGACAGTTGAGTATAATTTTTTTCCCAGTTTGTGGGTTTCTTTTTTCACTCTGTTGGAAATTTCCTTTGAAGTACAGAAACCTTTCAAAAGATGAGATCCAGTTGTTTATTCTTCGAAGTATTTAATGTGTTATTTTGTTTTTGTTCATGAACTCTCTATCTAACCTTATGTCTTTAAGATTTCTACCTACATTTTTCTCCAAAAGAGTTAGTGTTAGGGGCTGGGGAGATGGCTCAGTGGAATAAGCCCTTCCCTGGCAAGTGCAAGGACCTGAGTTCAATCCCCAGTTCCGCAAGGAAAAAAAAAAAAGGGTTAGTGTTTCTGTTTTGTTGTTTAAATCTTTGCTCTATTTTGACTGTAGTTTAGTACATGGTGATAGATATGGGTCTAATTTTAGCCTGTAGCATGTAAAGCCACTTTTTTCACCACCATGTATTAAAAAGGCTGGCTTTCTTCCAGTGAACATTTTTTGCCCTTTCATCAGAGAGAAGGTGATTGAGTGTGTTTGTAGTTGTGTCTGAATCTTGTAATCTGTGCCCTTGATCCACAAATCTGTCTCTATGCCAATACCATGCTGATTTTATAGTATAATTTCAGGTCAGGAACTGTGATACCTCTTGTCTTTCCTTCATTCCTTTGTTTTGTTATTCTGGATCTTTTTAGGTTTTAAATGAACTTGAGGAAAAATTTCTGTAGTTCTGTGAGATATAATAATGGTATTTTAATTGGGATTGCATTGAATCTGTGTAACAATTTTGGGAGCATGCCCATTTTTACATGTTGGGTGTTCCTATCCAGGAGCATATAATATCTTTCCATTGTGTTAAGTTCTCAATCTTTTTCTCAGAATATCATAATTTTCACTGTATAAATATTTTACTTCCTTGTGAGACTGACTCATAAGTGTTTCATTTTTTTATTGTGAAAGATGTGGTTTCCCTAATTTCTCTCTCAGTGCATTCATTGTTTGTGTACAAAAATGCTCTGATTTTTGGATTTTGGTTTTGTATCCTGCTATGTTACTGAATTTGGTTATTACATCTACAAGATTTAGTGGAATTTTTGGAGTCCTCAAGTAATCTGCAAATAATGATAATTTCAGAAGGTTTTTTTAAGAGTAAACCAAATAGTCTGTTTCAAGTAAAGTGACTTTCTTTAGAGAGAGCTTCAGAATTATCTTTTCTCCTAACTAGTCATACTTTATGATCAAAATATTATTCCCCAAATCTAAGAGCTTGTTGGAGCAATATCTTGTGATTTGTTTACCTTACCTTTCCTGGTTGGCTTTCTGCCCAATGAACAGGTAGGCAAAGAAAACTGGGGTCCCAGGACACTCAGCTTGCATTGTCCATGTACTATCTCCATTCTATGGATGGGAGATGAAAAGAGAAAAAAGAGTTTTTAACATTTGGACAATACTCACTGGAGCTGGAGAGTATCATAAAGCTGACATCTTGAGCCTCCCAGTTATATACAATGACATTTTTTGGGGGGTGTAAAGGAAAATTAAGCCCTACCTTTTAGCTATGCCCTCCCAAAGAGGAAGGGACTAGTCAGGTTTCACTAGAAGAACAGATTTAAGAGGTCAAAGAATGCAAAATCTCCCATGTACTAGAGCGCAAGAGGATCCAGCTAAAAGCTGAAGGCCTGATGCTTGCTGCAGAGACCTAAATAGGTGCATATCTGAAAGATAAAGGGTCTGGTGAGGGCTCTGCACTGAAAGCCTTAAGAAACTGGAGATAAATCTCTAAAGGTGAGGGCAAAGACCAGGACTTCTCTGAGGAAGCAGAACTAGTGGACTTCCTCTTTTCCTTTTTAATTAAACATGGCTATGAGCCTATTGGTTAATGTCATTGGCACCCAGGGTTCATCTTTGCCCTTTAATTTATAGGCATAACTGTGCCAATCTATTCCAGTAACATTTTGTAACCCATTCAAATCAACATCACAATTAGCTATCTTGTTGAGCTTCCATCAATTAATGCTGAGAGAATAAAAAGAGGAAATGAATTTTTAATCAAACACCACAGGTTTCCATTGTTCTTATCAATTTTGAAAGATTATTTTGAATAAATATTTCTTTATTTACAGGGTCTCCTTAGGACAATTTTCTTAGAGTATAGCATTTTTAAATCATCTTCACTAGCTTTGCTACTTGCATTGAAGCATAGTTCTCTGCAATTCCTGACATTGTCATTGAAGAGGTCTAACCTAATGCATTATTTTCATCTCTACATTAAAAATGTAAAATCTTTATATTTCATAAGTTTCTGAGTTTACTTATCTGTGACTAACAATACTTGAAGGTGAATCTAAGTATTTTAAATCATAGTGTGCTGATTACCATGGCAAAGAATGTGCATGTGTGATTTGATTGTTACCTCCTTTATAAATGAAGAATAATGTCACCCTCTTTTCTTAGATTTCATTTATACTGCAATTTATGAGTTAGTACTGTCTGTGCCAGCACAGGTGTTGGAAATAACAACTATTAAGATGAGAGATATCTCTATGTAGCTTACAATTCAATAAGACTGATTGTTGAAGAAATACATATTCATCTTTTTCTGCTAAGGATTTTGCTATAAATATAGTCAATAGCTATACAAAATCTTTACATGGACAGCTAGTGGACAACTCGAATTTATCATGCCCCAAAATTCATTATTAAATTTATCATGCTTACCAAACCACTCTCTACAAGTTACTTATTAACAAATGTAACCATTTAACTCCCAGGATATGATGTTATCTAAGAGAGGTAATTTTGATTCATCCCTTTCTCTTATTCCTTACATTTCAATTCTTAATAAGTCAAACAGAATTTTTAATTGCAAAAGTAATTGAAATTTATTTATTTTTCTATGTCTTCACCACCAATGCTCTATTCAAATAGCATTTCTTAACTTTGTAGTAGTCCAATGGCCTCCAAAGTAGTTAACTCTTTCCATTATTGAATAAATAATCCATCTCCATATAGCAGCACAACAATCTTTTTTTAAAAAGTTGGGTATTGTGCTTCCCTTTCATTGCATATGATTGCATATACAGAAAATAAGAGCTCCTCTGAAGAAGGTCCTCATCATCTAGGATTTACTTATCTTTTCAATTTTGCTCCTTACCATTTTCTTCCTTATTTGCATGTATATTCTTTTTGTATCTCAAATAAATCAAGTAGATCATTTTTACAGTGCTACATCACATAGCAGTCCTTTCTCTGACAAAATTCTTCATTTGGTATCTTGCACTTTATTCTAATCTTTATATCATAAACTTGTTTTACCAGTCATATGAAAACATAAAAACTGAACATTTTATATCATGTGATGTCTCCACCATATATGCATTACTTAGTGCTTAAGCAGAGTAGACATATTTATATCTTCAACATCCATGAAAACTTCAAAATCCTTTTTTATGGATTTTTAAAATATAACATATTTTCATTATCTAAAGTCATTTCCTATTTTAAAATATTTTCTATATATTTTTGTTATATCTTTTTCTATTCCCTCAATCAGACTTAAAAATTTAGTTGGTATATGAAATGCTAAAGTTAAATGCTGTGATCCAGTGAGATTTTTTTAACAAGTTCAACACTTTTGCATATACATTTTAAAAGCATTATCTATTGTTTTAACATGATTCTTACCATTTTATTATTTTACTTTATTTGATTGTTATGCATCCTGGTTTATTTAAATGATGAAAATTACCATGTAATTGCCATAAAACAAAAATATTATTTTAAAAAAAAATTTTAAAGATATATTTACAAATTAAATTATGTTTATAAAGATAAATAATTAAAAGTGTGCCTCTTTGCAATTTCTAGTTTCTTCTTTTCAGTTATTCCATTTGTTAATTCCTCCTGTCACTGCCTCAACATGCAAGAAACCCAGGTATGATATAACTGTCTTTGTGCCAATCCTTTATAACCTATGTCACTATTTCAAATTTTGCTAAAAGCTGAGCATGGTAGTTTACATCTCAGCATTCTGGTAGCCTGAGCATCCAAAGTTCAAGATCAGCCTAGGCAGTTTGGCCACTTTGCAAGACTGGGTCTCAAAATGCAAAATAAAAAAGGGTTAGGGATATAGCTGGGTGGAAGCCCTAATTTCTATCTCCAGTACTACAAGTAATAATAATTTGGCACTGAATATTCATTTTAAAAACAGAACTATGTAGGTATTGGACAAGATTAAAGAAGTTTTACAGCCCTCTAGTAATGCCCCAAATATCTTAAATTTCTTTTAAGCATTCAAAATGATATTCTGTAGGAATAAATAAGTAACTTAAATTTTGCTTTTCTCAAATTTCTCAGATATAACAGTAACTAATAGCATCAACCTACTATGCTTATTATAATGATAAATCCATATTCTCTACAAAATTTCACAAAGTGCTAGATCCACAATAAATGCATGAACTGTTATAATCTATATTGTATTCATATCATCTCTACATAGTACATTATTTCTCTTTTATCAATCTTGGACTTTCCAGATTAAGCCTCCATGTGCCAAACTTCTGTTCAATTTTACTGGGATTTCAGGGCATAATGGATCCACTTACGCACCTAGAGTGGGGGTTGCTAAGTGCACTAAGCTGCCTAACTGATCATTAGGCAACAGTGGCCTAGAAAACATCAGTGATGGCCTAGAAATAATGAAAGATATCATGAAAAAATATTTTGACAACAAAAATATTGTAGTGATCAGCTACGGATGGGCTGTTATCCTTGCCCAAACCACGACCAGCTGAGCAGTAGCAGAATATTTCAGCAGAATTAAGTTACTGTGCTCAGACCAGTGGAGGCAAAGAATGTCACATCTTAAAAAGGTGAACTCATTCACAGCAAGAAGTGATAGATCGGTAATCAGGGGAATTTTTTTTGTTTATGTTAACTCTCTGTAGAGAGATAAATAGCTAATTAAGTGTGGCAATAGCAAATTGATTATGTGTTCTTAATTAGTTAAATGAATAGTCAACTTTCTTATGTACAACTAAGTTTCTAACACAGAATCATTCTAAGTATTTTGAGTGACATCCTGGCTATAATAGTGAATCACAAGATGTTATTGATTGAACAACCTATATCAGTTCACAGACTCTTGTGTGAAGCACAGACCAGTTATTTTCTAATGAGAGAGGCATTATAATCCAATCACATCGAAGGAGTCGACAAGAGTCAGGATACCAAGTTGCAATAAGTGAAACAGTTTCCTTTGACAAACAGCGATGTATGACCACTCAATATACAAATACATTTTATACTGGATCCAGAAAATTGTAGTCTGAGTAGATGCTGTAACTTGTACATTCTTCACCTTACTACCTTAATCCATAGAGCGAGGGCTCTAATGGTGGAAAAGGCCACAGGAAGTCTTTAGAACTGCTTAGCTCCTCCTGCCAAGACAGCTAACTAAGAGCAGTACTACACCTCTCAGGCATCAGAAATCAATAGCATTGTTAAGGAGTGGATAGATTTCAGATCAATGTAAAACTTCTTTTTTCCAATTTGAGAGCCAGATAGGTTAGAGAATGACTATACTTAACTGAAAATATAAACAAGTACTGATATATCTGTGGGCTCCAGACTTTCAGACTTTGAAAAGCAACATACTTCTACTTGCTAAAGAGCTGCTTTGCTGAAATTCTTTTTTCAGATCCATCACCATAAGTAAACAGTTTAATTTACTATGACTTACTATTCCTGTAGTATATTCTTACTGCTTTATTCAGATCTAAAACAATTTTAATGTTCTCTATCATCATGAAGGGTAGAGACACTTTTATCATCTTTCAAAACACGATGTTGCTATATTCTATCAAGATATAGTGAATGCTGAGACATTATAATAAGACAAGGATTATGGTGACAAAAACAAATGAAAATCAAACTCCAGGAGATTTCCTTAATTTTACTTATTGTTTACATTTCATGGAGTCTGAATATAATATGATATTCTTTGTGACAGATATTTGTGGAACTCCATCCAGTCTACTATTTAAAGTGATAAACAATCCTTCATAGACCCTTTAACTATGAAACTATTGTATTCTAATTTTGTGAGTGATGTTGTCACCCTTCCTATGACCAATCCATCTTCTCATATCAGGCTATGAAAGAGAAAACTGTAACATTATTGTTTTATACTAAATTTTCTAGCACATCATAACTTACATTAGCAGTACTCATTATGATCAAGAATTTTGTTCTATTTTCAGGTAGGAAACTTTAAAAAATTACATCATCACGATATTATATAAACTTCTACATCTTTGAATGACTCTGTACACTAAAAGGGAAATTCTTCTTCCTCTATATCTATATTCTGACTATCTTCATAATGTTCTGTATTCAGATTCAAGTAACCCTTTGTGTCTCTACAATTAGACAAATTTTAACATTTTATAGAACAATACTTAGGATGTCCTTGCTTCTGACTCCAAGTACAGGTTTGGTATTTCTAATACTCATACACAGTTTCTTACTAATGTACTAGTAAGACATAGAATTCACTGACATCCATTATACTCCTGGTTACAGTTTAATAGGGAAATGATGCAAATAAAATTCTGCCAAGAGAAGAGACAAGTACATCAATATGTGGTAACTTTCTAAGCCTGAGGTTTCTTTTGTCCTGTGAACATATTACCCTCCCAGCACCTATGTGTGACAATGTATAGAATATAGAATATTGCCAAGCAAGGAAGATCACTTAAACTTCAGTGTTCAGAATTTTAATGAGGAAGAATTACATAAACAAGATTTATTCATTAATGATTGCCAATATAGTTTAATTTAGTCTCTAGACCCACTCATAGTACATGACTTAAAGCTCTTACACAAATCACATGGCTGGCCTAACAGGGTCCGCCCCAAAGCTATCGCTTTTCACTACAGTTGGCACTCACCCCAAACAATATCATTCTTCTCAAGTATGAAATAGTTTACCTCGTAAAGTCAAAGGGAAAAGAGACTTCTAAAGTGGACAGCCATGCTTTTATACAGTGGCAAATTATTTACTAACCAGTGTCAATGAAAGATTTCTGGTTGCATCCATATATACCAAATGTGCTCCTAAGACATCTGACACTGTGTTTCAAATTCATACTTACCAAAGATTGTTAATTGGTTTGCTGGTATAACTGCCACATAATTAGTGCCTAGATTTCACCTAAACTATTTCAGCAAACATTTCTGATGCACAGTAAAGAGCCACCACTATATATATATGATATCTATATTACTTATTTAAATAATCACTGTGTGTAGATACCTTATATGTCATATATTAGCCTGAAGTCAGTTCATTTTATATAATAAAGAGAGAGCATTGATATGTAAAGCAGGAAAATGAAGAAACACTTGGCTAGTATTTGGACCTCAATTTTACTCTATCATCTATATCTTAACTTTGTGGTCCAAATCATGATTTGTACATATTTAATTATTTTTTAGTGAATGGTAAAACAGAACTTCCATCAAAATCCACTTTCATGTGAATTTTCTTTGAACCAGAAAGTGTTTTCCTCATGCTTGATATAAATTACTCTAGCTCAAATTTAAATGAATTTTCTTTGTTCTGCTTTTAACAGTCAGACCAAGTACTATCTTGAAGAATGAAGGTAATATAAAGCACCACTAATGATTCCCCAGTATGTCAAAGCACTTTAAATTCTAATTCATTCTTTTCAGGGTTTAGCTAATACTCATTACGGGATCTCTGCAAATTTAATGCATAGAGAATGCTGAAAATTCTCAAAACTATACAAAATATAATCTTTTATAAAAACAATAGATTAATGTATTTCCTGAACTGTATGTGTATTTTTTTCAAGTTTCTCATTGCATGTAATGGAAAAATCATCTCCATACCTCACAAGACATGGAAACAATTACAGAGTTATATCTTTTGCATCCTCAGTCTCTGCATTTCATAAATGTTATGACTATGTTGCTAAGCAATGTGCAAATAAATGCCTCTTCAGGATCTTATGTCCTCTGGAAAGGCTATATTTAACAATTTGTTTATAATATATTTTCCTAATGCAAAGCATCTACAATGTTGCTAGAACACCTGGCTTTAGGGTCACATAATTAACTCACTTAAAACATAGTTTAGAAATGTTTGTTTTTCCAAACACATTATGTGAAATCAAATGTCCTGATACTTGTTTGTACATACATAGATCACACTATTTTTGTATGTGCATTTAAACTAAATGTGAAATTTCAAAATGTCTATAAATTCCAAGTAGCACTTCCAGGATGAAGTGCTAATACCAGTCACCTAAGAAAGGGTTTCTATTTAATCACTGTGTGAGCACCATAAAATCTTTACACCCATTGTGTGCTAAAGCCTTTATTTTATGCAGTTAAAGCAATTTATCAATCGTAGCCATTCAAGTGGCTACAATATTTCAACCTTTGCTAAAATTTCAGAAGAGCTCAACAATCAGAAAAACTTTGGTTAAGTCCCAGAAATTCTGAGACCACAGAAGGGAGTCTTTGGGGAATTCATAAATGAGGCTCATTAATATATTTTAATTAATACCTTTTAATCATTTGTTCATTTTTGAATCCACTAAATGATTTGTGGAATCCTATCTATTACTACATAGGAATAACACAAGGACAAAATGCCACTTTACTTCTTGAAGATAAAGTAGACTTATATAGATTTATAAATAGTAAGAGCAAAGGCCATTGTGATTATTTTACTAAAAATATGAATAGAATATGAAAATTCCTAAATCTTAGGAGATGATAAGTGAGAAAAGGACACTGATAGAGAAAAACCTACTTCATATAAACAAGTATAAGATGATGTTATGCATGGAATTAAATGCAGGATCACACTGGAGTTAGAGAAAAATTTAATAGAGAAAAAGTAATCTGAAAAAAAGTTGTATATTCCATGTCTCTTCTAATAGCAAAGAATGTGAATGGGTTATACAAAATAACAGTATGGAATTTAGAACACTTACATCAGTCCAAATGTAAGTGATGAATTGGAGTTGAAGGCAAAGGAAGTTCAAGATAAAACTGAGGTATACAAAATAGTTTGGAAAGAAATTTAGAGAAATTTGGAGAAAATATAATGACTCTTACAAAGAATAAAATAGCAAACATGAATTAAGTAGCCCTGTACTTGGAGATAAGAACAAGAATGTTTATTAACACTTTATATTTGAAAGAATTTGGTTATCAGTGAAGGACTTGGTGAATAACAGAAGAAGTTCCAAGTAATAGTCCCATATTTCATTAATTTATTAATTAAACAAGGCTCATTTATTATCAAGTACTATACTAGATGTGGGAAACATGAAGTACAGGATTCAGAACCAAGTAATTAAGATATTGGACATGTAAAAACAAAACACAGATAAAAATAAATAAATAAAATATGTAGGACAATCGTTTAAGAGATGAATCATAGGGACAGAGGAGCTGAATGACAGAAAGTAAAGTTGGTACAAGGTGCAAAACAATATTAGTCAAAATAAGATGCATGAGTTAATACTACAGAGAGTCTCATGCACCTATGTTAAAGATTTGGACTCCAACTTTTAATTAAATATTCACAATCAGCCAAAATATAGATGTTAAAGTTTATTTAAAATTTTATTTTTAAAGCTATTTTGATGAAAATTATAAAAATATCTGATTTTAGAATAACTGGAGAATGATCTGGGTATATGAAGCCTTCACAACTTTGACCCCATATCTGAAATGAAGAAATAGTTAAAGAGGATAGTTAGAGAACTGGAAAAGAGAGATTAACCCAGATATATATGAATTTTATCTTTTGTAAGTTTTGGAAAAATAATTTGAATTCTTTGTCTTGCCTGTTCCAATTCATTAAGATATAAACCTCTATGGCCCTGTCTAGTGGGTATCTTACCTAATAATCCCACAACCTGACTGACCAAAATCTATAAAATTGGAAAAAATTTACCCAGTCATGATTATTTTTCTGAAATTATAAAAAGGCAACAAAAATCACGTTCTTTAAAATTAAGTCTGAATCAATTTTACTCCTGTATATAAGTTTTAAAGGAAATTCACACACAAGTACACCAAAAGAAACACAAGACTGTTAAATCAGATTGTAGTAGTAATAGACCCAAGCTGGAAATAATCTGTTGAATATCTGACAAGAATTGAATCATAATTGACTTGTATGTTTTGCATGCAATTTAATAGAGCTATAAAAATAAAGAACTATATATTCAACAACATTGATCAATATAAAAATGCTATGGTGATTGAGCAAATCAGTCTAAATTGATCTATCAGTTCAAGTAATCCTACTTAAAACTAGTTGTAAATTTTAGTGCTTTGCTATAAAATTCACAGAGCTTCAAGTATCTTTTTTTTTTCCAGAACTTGGGATTGAACTCAGGCCCTTGCACTTGCCAGGGAAGTGCTTATTCTACTGAGCCACTCACCGGCCCTCAAGTATCTGAAGAAACCAAAAAAAAAAAAAAAAAATGTGAGTGAGAAAGTGAAATTCAGGTCCTAGCACTAACCAAAGCAGTGCTATGTTGTAACACTGCATTCTTTTGGATTGCCGTGTTGTGATCATATGGAAAGATGTTACTGCCGGAATTTGAGCTTCAGATGATGAATCATGAGCCAAATTTAGATATGTCATTTCTGGACTGAAACATTGGTTTAATTGTCAGCTTAAAACTCTGTACACTATTTCACTCTAACTCATGAATGACAGGCAACACACAAGTTTCAGACTTCTGCAAAAGCCAGAGTTCCTGAGTTATTTATTGGCACAACATAACATAGCCTGATCTGATTCAAAAGTCAGTGGTGCAAAAACTAGTGGACATAGCAGAAAAGATGGAGAGCTTGGAGACAAATATGTAAACACTCTATGAATAAAGTATGCTAAAAGAGGTCATCGAGTGTAAGAAAAGTAGTTCACTCTGTGAATTAACATAAAACATGATCCCTACCTAAGTCAACACAAAATGGAATGCTTGAGTGAATTAATAATTTACACATAGAAAATAGAAGTACTTTTATTAAGTAGAAGAAATGTTGATAAGTCATTCATACCAAGAAAACAAGGACTTAAGTAGAGTTCTGAAAACACAAGAAGCAAAACAAATTTAAAAATCTATCAGAAAGTAAGCCACTACTAACCCATAATAGAAGTTTAAAAAATTACTTTCCAACAAAGAAAACCAAAACTTTGCACAAGTAGATAAGCTGCTAGAAATTGTAGTTTAAGAAGATTCAAATGAAGAAGTAATACCACATCACTTTACTCCTTTTAGCAAAACAAAGAATTCCACATGTTGAGTGTGCAGAAGCCTTCCTTCTCTCCAGAAGGCCTACCAACAACACATGCTGCAGCAAAGTCTAGATTCACTCAGGTAAGTAAGATTATACATGAATAGATTCACATTTGCCCAGTCCAACGAGACTATTACCCAGACTTTGGAAAACTGTGATGTTCACGGAAGTATAATGTGTAGCAAGAGGTAACATAGATGGCTGAATGCTGAAGAGGCCAGGAAGTACTGTGAGACAGATGGAAGCAGCATACTAGCAGAAAGTCTAGAAGGTAAGTGATCTTAGAAATATATGAATTACTCTTCAAAGGCAATTATGTTGCACCATATTAACATAATTATTTCTACTCAGTGGCTGCAAACAAAATAATCAAGTATAAAGAATAAAAATAGTAAATATACAATAAGGGCATTAAAATGGTTGCCTATAAAAGGGATGAAGGTATAGAATAACAGGTATAGGAATAAAAAGAATAAACAAGAGAGCCGGCCAAATAGCTCAATGGATTAAAGTGCTTGCAAGCAGGCACAGGGAATGGTGTTCAATCCCTGTGCCTACTGGGCTGGCCTCACCCCCCAGGGCACACTGAGACAGCAATTAAGAATGGATGTGGTGGTGCGTGCCTGTAATCCCAGCTCTAGGGAGGCAGTAAACAGGCGGATCACCACAAATTCAATCTAGTAGACCCTTGAACATCCTGTAGACCCTTCCCTAAAAATACAAAAATAAATAGATAAAAATAAACAAGAAAAAAGAAAGAAAAATTTAGTTGATTATCTGCAAATTTATAATTATCTATGATGTCAAAATCATAAATAGGCTCCTTTGACTTAACACTTTGAGAATAGTTTTAATGGTTTTTGTTGCCCACATACAGTAGGGAAATAAAAAAATACATTGCAGTGAGATACAACTGTTGTGCAATGGTTGTAGGCAAAAGTTTGACCCCGATGTTATTGGAATAATTTGCATGTACAAATTCCAAAGTGTTTGTAGCATTCAATACACAATTTTACAAGAAAAAGCAAACTTGTTTCTGTATTTAAGAAAAATTTTATTTCATAGTTAAAGCTAACACTTTGCTATATTCACTCTAACATTTTACTTAATTTCTCCTTTTCCACTATGATCCTTTTTATTTATTTCTAAAGCACTTGGTTACCCATTCTAAAAGAAGATAAATTTCTAAGTATGCTGTTAAAGATGACAGATACTTGCAATAAAAATATAAAAAATGAGATGAGCTATGACTTTGCAATCTTGCTGCATAGCTTTAAAGCTCACAGATAGATGCTAATGTCTGTATCACTTAGGAACAATTCCATAAACAAAGACAGGAAGAAAAGGCCTAGAGGAAGCTCTAAGATAAGGACATACAAGCACACTGGACAAAAATGATCTCTGTGTGTGTATTCTCTGTGCGTGTCTATTAATGAGCCATTACTCCAGGAAGAGAGTGCTAGATTAAGTCTGACATGTCGTACCAACTGCATTCAGAAAAATATGAATTGAACAGACATCAGGAAAACAAAGAGGATCTGTGTGGAATTGATTCATGATTCCATAGTCAGCATCGGTGAAAGCAGCGAACATAAGGAAAAACTGTCAGTTCTGGAGAAAAAGTGACCTTTTGTAGTACAGGAAGTCTGGAAAAATGAATGTACGCTGCAGCAATTCAGAGCTGGTGTTTGGATGAATGTCCATAGAGTGATTGTATTTCACATGACACTGATGGTCAATTTTATGTGAAATCAGAAAAGTGAACAAGCACATTCAAAAGGAACCAAAGTTTAACATGTAACAGGATGTGTTTCATAGGAAAATAAAGATACAGTATTCACTCTGAGGAATAAGAGCATACATAGAGCTATGGGTAATACAAAATGAAACTTTCAAGTAGGAAGTAAAAGGGTACTGGCTAATACTATAGAATAGTTTAATCGTCTTAGAGGCATAATCATTTCTGTATTTAAAATGTGCAGATGATATAGAAATTTGACTTGAATTGAAATTAAGAATTAAATGTCCTACTGAAATACTCATAACACATTCATAATCTGCTTTTCCATAATTTGTCTTTCACTTCTTCCCTAGAAGCAATAAAATAGTGACAAAACAACATAATAATTTATCTTTTCTTACAAAAGCTTTTACTCACTTGTATCTTAAGATAGTAAAATTTAAGCTTATGCCTTTTAATTCAGTGTCAGAATTCTGGAACCAAAACTATATACACTTACTATCTATCCTTTTGATTTTTTTTTTTTGATACCAGGGATCAAACTTGGAAACTTGTGTTTGTCAGGCAGGCACTTATGCCATTGAGCTATCTCTCTGGCCCCAGAATTTGTCCATGTAAGGGCAGATTCTATTTTATCTTGATTTGAATCAATACTTTTTCATAGTATTGAAATAATGGCATCTAAAAATTGCATGTTGTCACTAAACAACTTTATACATCATTCTTTTCTGACAAGAAATTCATGTAAGCATCAATATGGGTAAAACAGTAAAATAACTAAGGTAGAGACCTGAACATGAATGTGTGTTCTGATACATTTATTTTTTTTTAAATCTTGGTTAAGAATACTGTGAATATACTCTCACCAATAGCAGTTTTCCATCATCCTTCACATGGAATTAGTAAGACAGAAACGTTTTGCTCATCACTGCTGTTTGTATGACAAATACATTTTCAAGCTTCTAAAAGAGAACATCTTTTTCCTTCATAAACTACATTTCTTTTTCTACTTTTTTAATCTTTTTTTTTTAATTTGGTGCAGGGTCTCACTATGCAGCTTGGACTCCTAGTAATCCTCCAGTCTCCACCCACCCCACATTGCTGAGATTACAGGCTTGTGTTGGGAGCCAGAGAAACTAGAAATTGGTCAAATATGTGAAAGCAAGATTAGGCCTCAGTGTCTAAAGCAGGCAATCTACCTCAATCCTGAGATAAGCATGGTGACTGGTTAATGTGGGCTATTAGTCACTAGGCAACTTATGTCACATGTTACTAACACTGCAAAGATATAAATACAAATCCATACTGTTGTTGGGAGTGGGGGAGGAATTCATTTTGTCAGCCAGCCAAATGAGCCACTACTTAACCCAGTTCTTGTTTTCTTCTCTCTCTTCTTTCCTCCCACTGTTTCTCCCTGGGTACAATGGCTCATAAGGAGAGGCCAGGGGAACTTTACAGCGTGCACCACCAGGGGCTGGCACAGCATGCAGTACCAGGGATAGAACCCTGGTCTGTGTGCTTGCCAGGCAAGTGCTTAGATTGCTGCGCTATCTCCCCAGCCCTAAAATATATATCTTAAGTCACTTATATGTCTTAATAGTAACTGTAACCATGACATATCTAATGCCTTGGAAAACATTTTGCAAACACAAGAAAATAACCAAAGCATAAAGTCAAACATTAGGCAATGAGCACAGTGACAACGTGGAAGAAGCTCCCTTTCCCAAAGGAACATTTTCCTCCTTCAAAAGAAACAGATGCTTCTGCTATAGAAATAAAGATTTTAAGGGCTGGGGAGATAGCTCAGTAGAATAAGTGCAAGATCCTGAGTTCAATCTCTGGTACTTAAAAAAAAAAAACAAGAAAGAAAGAAAGAAAGAAAGAAAGAAAGAAAGAAAGAAAGAAAGAAA
>NDGN011545323.1:9849-33051 GCA_002564285.1 Tympanoctomys barrerae
TTCTTCTTCTTCTTCTTCTTCTTCTTCTTCTTCTTCTTCTTCTTCTTCTTCTTTTTTCAGTACTGGGGATTGAACTCAGAACCCTGTGCTTGCCAGGTAAGCACTTATTCTACTGAGCTATCTCCCAGGCCCTACCCAATGGTGGTGTTCCTGGCATCAGCTTTCCAGAGGACATGGGCCATGTGTATTGTTGCTATCAGAGACAGCACTTTATTTTGTTAAATCAGACCCTCAAGATGGAGTTCGGCAGAGGACTGCTCACCGCCGGGGAGCACAGCATCCTTGTGGACAGTAAGCAGTGTGGCGGCCCCCTCTGGCAGCAGTAACGGCACAACAGCTCAGGAGTCCACCAGCGGTGGAAGCCGCATCTTGGCAGTGTGGCTCACAGAGGACCTGGAGGGGCCTCGAGGTGGTGGCTGTGGAGGCTGCTTCCCCTGGTGTCACACACAAGGCAAAACAAGAGAGTGGTACAGAATGGCCACTTTTCAATAACAAAGTCATCAGGGGCTGAGCTGTCTGCGGCCCTACTGCCCTGAGCACCTGGGCAGACTACAGAGCAGCTGCAGAAAGCTCCGAACCCCAAAGGCAGTGGATGGGCACAGGCTGGGCACACGTCCTCCATAGATCTCAGGTGCCAGTCTGGGCCCAGGGCAGTGGGGGAAGGAGCCTGCATGGAATTTAGGGTGAGAAATTATGACAAATCCATACCAAAATACTTAACCGCCACATTCTCCTGAATCCCCCACACTGTTAGAGTCGGCCGTCCCTACAGGATGGAAGGGAAGCGTGACCTGGCCTGGCAGCACCACCTGCGGCAGGTTGCTCACTGTCAGATTCGGGCACTCTGCAAGGCTCGTTCTCCACAAAACCAGGGCGGAAGCAGAGCCTGTGCAGTGAGGCACGGGGACGAGGCACTGCTTCATAGGGATCAACGTAGACAAGACTGAAATATGCGCAAGTGGCCAGAGCATACAGCCGGGCCACGGAGAGCGATCAATTTGCAGGTTTCACCCACGATTTGGAATTTAATGTTCTGTCGAGATTCCCTGGAGTTGGCCCTAAATATTTGAAGAAGCTCCATGAAAAGCAGAATGAATGGCGGCCTATCGTTAATGAAGTGGGTCTGCCAGAAGTTTTTAGCATAGTGCTAAGAGAGGAGTCAGAATTTCAGAGGCAGGAAATGATAGTAGGTTTATGGTGTGTGGCGCCTGGGACCTTCCTGGGTAGAATGGAGAAGCAGGTACAGAAAGCGGCTGGCACCTTTTGGAAAATGCAGTGACTGCCCTGTGCTGAGCAGAGTGGGGCCTTCTTGGGGGGCTGGGGCCTCTGGCATGGGGCTCAGTGTCCCAGGACTGAGAGATCTGGCCCAGGATCAGGGGTCACTTTCACTGGGATCACAGGAGGCAGAAGTGACAGTGCCATGGGTTGGGGAAGCTTCTATGCCTCAGTTCCTTAAACAAAGACCAAGACAGGGCTCTGTCCTCGAAATCCCACAGAACAACACCCAGAGGAGCAGGAAGGGCTGCTGCCCAGCCGTCTGGTGTGTGCTTGCGGCACTGAATCATGGACCAGGATGTTCCTGGAATGAGACAGATGAGCAGCTGACCCAGGGCCACGGGTTTCATGAGCACAGAACTTGGAAGTGAACGCGGACAGCAGAAACAGTGTCCCAATCCTTGCTCAGGGAGCATGGGCCAGCCGCAGGTCTCAGGAACTGAAGCAGATCTGGTGCTATCTGGGACCTGAGGCCAAAACTCTGCCAGCAGCCACGAGTTAGCCTGGGAGCTCAGAGAAGCAGGGTAAGGAAGGGCTCTGGATGAGCAGCGGGTGCTCATGATAGTCATCTAGGGGAGAAGCCACCTAGGGCCTGATTCCTGTGTGCCATCTGTTTGTGGCCACTGTCCAGGATGCTGTCATTCAGAGCTCTGACTCCCAGGAGAAGCGTTGGGACACTGGCCTTGGATCGCCCCAAATTCTATGATGTAGCTGCTCCCTAACCCTCCTGGTCACTGTGGCTTCTCACCTCGAGGAACCCCTGGGGAGCACGGAGCAGCTGTGCTGGCTGCGAGATGATGCCTGTTCCCATAGCTGGTGCATGGGGTAGGGAGCCTGGCTGACCGCACACATGCCACTACTGCTGTGGGAACTGAAGCAAACTGCACAGGCCAAGCAGAGACAGAAAGCTGTGCTGTGGGGCTTTGGGCATCAAGGTCCAGGCCACCCCACCCCACCCTCTGCCACCATGACCCTCACCAGTCAGTGCGATGGTGACAAGGCCCTGGCCAAGGAGGGTAAAGGAGAGCACAGGCGGTCGCTGTCCATGGTGTCAGAGGTGCCGCAGCAGAGGCCCTGAAGGTGGATCAGAAACGCTTTAAGAGGCAGCATGCAGCCCTGAGGTGCAGAAGGACAGAGTCCGCTGAATGGCTGGCCTCGAGCCCACCACAAATGTCAGAATGCAGGGGCCTCTGCCTCGCTGGGCTTGAACTGTTGAGGGAGCACGTCAATGTACTCTTATTCCTGCAGGGGACAAAAACCAGCCGAGGGCCCATGTGACGATGTGCAAGCCAGAAAGAGGGCACAGGGACTGGCAGCGTTGCCAGGGAGCGCACAGCTGGGTAGGTCCCAAGTGACCACTGCAAGCTGACTCTAGTGCCTTTCCCAGGTCTCCTGCCACAGCGCCTGTGCCCCTGACGACCCCTGGCTTCACCAGGATTCTGGAGCTCCACCCCACCACCCCTAACTGCAGCAGGCTCCTCTGGCCAGGTCTTGCTGTGTGCCTGTGACTACAGGCCCCCTCAGTGCCCGCCTTTGGGCTGAATGACAAATCAGCAGTTCAAGGCCCAGGTCCGGTGGGGTAGAGCTCAACATGGAGGGAAGCACAGAGAACCTCAGTCACTCTTCTCATTGCTGGGACAACATAGCCAGCACCCAGAATTAAGGCAGGAAAAGTGTGTTTAGCTCACAGGTAGCGAAGCTTTCAGTCCGTACTCAGCTGGCTCCAAGGCAGGGTGGCACATGGCAGAGGGAAAACAGCAAAGAGCAAAGGAGAGGCAGCTGCTGTGACAGTTAGCTGGCTGCTCCCCTCTTCTTATGCTGTAATGCAGATTACCCACCCCAGGGTGAGCGTAACACTCACCCCCATAATCCCAGCACTGGATCATGAATTAATTACAAACTCTATAATCCACCCCAGTAACTGCATGAGGCTTTGGGGGGACACCTAGATACAAACCATAACACCAGGGAGGACACTAAGGATCCCCATCTGCTCATCCTCTTCCCGAATGCCCCCACGTGTTGAGCAGAGAAGCCCAGTTGGCTCGTTGCTGTGGTAACCACGCTGATTACCATACTGCCCCATCCTTCCCTTTTGCCTCACTTCCTCCTTTGCTTGTCCCCGCTGTGTGCCCCCAGAACTCGAAATCTCAGCTGGGGTGCTTGTTTCTAGGAGGTTCTGACGGGGAGTGTTCTCTGCAAATCGCTGTGTCATCATGCGTGATCCGACAGCTGATGGTGGTCGCTGCCCTGAGCGCGATGTCGAGGCAGGAGAAGGGCTCAGGAGCCTGCGAGAGGGACGCTCCCTGAGCCTTGAGGTGAGCGCTGGACCACAGTGCCCCATCGGCATCTGGCTCTGGAGGAGGCTGGAGCTCAGGGCGCTCCGCGAACCTCCCCAAGGTTATGTAACCACGCGTTAGTGAGTCCACTTCCAGGAATCTTAGCCCGCAGCGCGTTCCGCTGTATCACTCCGTGGCCAGTGAGGGTGAGAAGCTGTAACCTCCACGCTCCCCGTGGGGCAGTTTCTACAAACTGGTATTCGAGCCTTGGCATCTGCGGGGAGACACGCGCCCCTTTTCAGACGGCATAACATGGACAGCAGTGTCTTAGACAGCATTGGTTTCTGCTGGACCCAATCCTGAGGAGTGCTGACACCTGTGATTATTATTTTCAGTGTTTCCAACGTAATCCCTAATTCCACATGTTCATAGAGTCCACTCACACTCAGATTCCAACTTTTAATGCATAAGAAAATTGATATTTATGGTTCATACGTCAGTTTTAACATCTGCCTGTTTCTCTGAACCTGACCGCCACTGAGTTCATGGTCAAAATCGAATTTTTGGACTACGAATTTGAGTATTCTGAGTCCTAGAGCACTTGAGTCATTCCTAAGGCCCAGCTTAATTTCTACACAGTCTGATAGCCTCTGTACTCAGGATTACTGTGGGAAATAACTGTTTCAAAGCACCCACAAGTACCCCAGTAGGCTGGAAATGAATGAAATCTCCCAACACCCAGCCTGCTGCCAGAGCTGTGTCCACCCAGTGCAATCAGACCAAGGTGCTGCTCTACTGCCTTCGTAACCCACAGCACCAGCGGCGCCCAGCTCCCGTCCTGAACGCGACAGCAGGAGCGGCTGATCTTCCAGTGCCGATGATGCACGATGCTGTTGTTCCTAATGTATTTTTCCCTTTCTTGTTTCATTAAGTTCAGCTTCTCAAACTCTTTATTACTTCTGTTTACAGATCTATTTTTAAAATCACAATGCCTCCTTCTTCTCTCGAGAAATATTGGAGAATTTAATTAACTTTCATGAAATATTTTGATATGAGCTGCAGTTGGAGAGGAGCTTATTTGCACCACCAACGCAGCCCAGGTGCGTTTTATTGCAGCCCGTGGGGATGTGGTGCTCAACCTCACAACCTTTAATGGGAGAGATGCAGCTTCTTAAGATGTAGGGCTCTCGAAGCTTACTCTTTGCTCTCAGCTGTTACATAATGTATGAGAGCATTATATTAATAGGAGCAATTTGGTAAGTCTAACAAAAACAGAAGAAAATGTACTTCATCATAAGAATACTTGCAGTTCAGCTATATTTTTCACGAATGTTGAAATTCTCTGTGCATTCTGGGTTTGTACAAAATGGACTGATTGCACTCCTAATGCACTCTGAAAAGTTTATTTATGTACTTTTCTTAGAGAAGAGGAAGAGAACAGAGAATATGCTTAGAGAACAAGAGAAAAGCAAGCAGAGCCGGGGAGAGAGGACGAATCGCACTGATTCCTTTTAGTGTTTGATTTCATTAACAGGCCAAAAACAAAGAAAGAAATACAGACTATCTTGATAATAAAAGCATTAAAATGAACTATCACATTCGGTTTTCTGGAGAGATTTCTAGAGGTGGCACAAGGATCTCATAATTATGTTCGAAGTAGACAGGTGAAATAGTCCAGGAGAACATTTGGTCAAGCTCATGGAAGCTTTGGCCAGCTTCTGGATGCCTCATGACTGGGCTTCCCTCTAGTTAACAAGACTTATCTCAGCTGCCCTCCAAGAGCCCACTGTCCTGTGCATGCGTGATGCCGCCCATGCCCAGATAGTCCAGTCCTAAGTGTCCGTGGCAGAGGGCGAGCAAGAGCTGGACAGCAGCACCCTGAGGAGCGGAGAGCTTCTTCAGAGGGGGAGAACATGGTGGAGCTGCAGCCCTCACTCCAAGAGCTGATGCATGAGGCTCAGGCCTCACGCACCTAAGTCGCAGCCATTGAGGGCTAGACTTTGCTTGGTGTGACAGTTCCCACACTTCCACCTCAGGAGGTAAAGTGAGGGACTCTGCCCCAGAGAGACCACCTCAGAATGGCTTGCAGCAGCCCCCGCGAGGGCCGCAGGGCGGTCTCCGTGATTCGGAGTCTGTGCATCTCATTGCCTTCCGTTTCATTTCACTTCACAGTGCTCAGTTTCCCTGTAAGTTTTCTTTTCAGTTAGTGTGTGACACGTGACAGTGACGTGTGCTCCACAGAACAGCAGCCCGTGCTCGTTTCTAACCACTGTGCCCCTCTGCCTCCTTCCCAGCCCTGATCCCTTCTTCCATTGCTGACAAATCTGCCTTCTTGTTCCCTACTAACTTTCCTTTGTTTTACACTTTCCTTTATTTATGCTTTATGTTGCTGATACAAAAGAAACCACGCAGTCTTTAACTTACTGGTTCTCACTTATTTCCCGTAACATTATGGCCTCGAATTCCATTCATTTGCTTGCAGCTGGCATGATTTTATTCCTCATGGCTGACTAGTGCTGTGTTGTGTACAGTGTATGCCACGTTTTCTTTCTTCATTCATCTATCAACAGGTGTCTAGACTCTTCCCAGGGCTTCTCTATTGTGAGCCGCTCTGCCGCACACAAGGGTGTGGACACATGTCCATAAACCACTTTCAGCTTCTTTAGGAGCATGCCCAGGAGAGGCAGAGCAGGGTCAAGGGGGAT
The DNA here is from genome assembly GCA_002564285.1 of Tympanoctomys barrerae. NCBI lineage: Eukaryota > Metazoa > Chordata > Mammalia > Rodentia > Octodontidae > Tympanoctomys > Tympanoctomys barrerae. The sequence continues at coordinate 16,109 of NDGN011545323.1, forward strand.
CTCCACTCTTTGCTTCCAGAGGAATCTCTGCAGTGATTCCTGTTGGCTTCCACTGATTTACACTCCCACCAACAATGTACAAGTATTCTTTTCCTCCACATCCCGACCAGCACTTGTTGGCCTTCATGTTCTTGGTGCTAGCCGTTCCAACTTGACCAAGATGGAATCTTGTTTTATTTGCATTTTTCTAAGGGCTAAATGGAGAGCACGTTTTCATGAGCTTATCGGCCACTGGTTGTTTTGTTTTGTTTTTTTGGAAATGTCCATTTGGTTAATTTCCCATTTGCAACTGGGTCATTTGGTTTTGCAGGATAATTGTTTTGAGTAAACTGTTTTGAATTCTTTATGTATTCTAGATACCAGCCTTCTATCAAGCATATAACTGGAATTTTTCCCATTCTATATGTTATCTTTTCACTCTATTGATGGTTCCTTTATGCTGAGTTTAGAGAGCAGAACTAGCCAGGGACTGGGAATAAAGCAAAATGTTCTGGATCTTAATTTATAGGCAAAACAAATGAACGTTAGAGGTGATCATGTTTCTGGAACCAGGCTCTATAGCCCATTTCAAGTTTCCTGGCAGGAATCAGAACCAGCCCATCCTCAAGAGCTGCGGGATAACTCTGCAGGGGACAAGGCCTCCCTCAGCTCCTCCTGGGTCTCCACTAGCAGCACTGTGTCCCCAGCCTCTGCAGAGAGGAGCAGACAGGGGAGATGGCAGCTGCCTTCCTCCCGGCCCCACCTTGAGTCCCCCCACTTCCGCCTCCTCCTGCCCAGGGCTCCAAGGACCATACTTCCAGTCACTCACATCTCCATGCTCCGTGCTGGTCTTGGGCTCCTTCCACAGCCTTCCCCTCCTGGAAGTCAGACAATCGCCTCATGCAGGTGGGCTACCGAGCACAGGCTGAGCGCCCTCGCTGTGACCCAAACCTTCCGGCTCCTATCAGCAGGTGGCCTCACTTTGCCCTCTGTGGCTCCATCCAGGGAGGCTGAGAGCCTGCCAGGCCACGGTGTTGTCCTCTTGCTTTTTCCTCGCTGCACATCCAGCTGTCTGCACTCTCTGGAGCACCAGCTCTCCCTCCCCGCTCTTGCTCCTCTCCCAGGCTCTGTCCTAGCTTGGTCAGCACGCAAAGTCTGGGCCTGACCCTGACCCACCAACCCAGAGCTTGTGTTGGGCATGACATGGGTGATGTTGACCGTGTGGAAGATCCAAGGCCAGCCCCCTGTCATCTCACTGGTCTGTCCCTGGTACCCTAATATTTTTAAAGCATATAATATTTGTGCCTCCCAGCCTTCCTAGTAGCCTTGAAACATAGACAGGGCTGTGCGTGCCTGAGGCTTATGCATGTGGCGACCGAGCCCGACACCAGCGCAGTCTCACTGCGCATTTCTGGAGAGCACTGAGCTTCCGGAGAGGCCCGGCTGCCTGTTCTATGCAGCGTACATTGCAAAGGCTGCATCAGGATGGGTGTGGGGTGTGGTGAGGCTGATGGCGAGTGCTATGAGGCCCGACAGTGTTGGGACTTGGAGGGCACTATGACACCCAGATGCCACCGCCACTGCCACCCCCATGGTCCCTGTCATGTCCCGCCTGATGGCTGCACTGGCACCATGACAATGGACAGAAAGCAGACTCCATTTCCAGCCAAGCCAGGGAACAGATACCATGCAGAGGCGCTTGTGACACTGCTGCAGGTCACGGAGTCCAGGCCTGATCTGTGCCGTACTCACCCAAGCGACCAGCAGGAGGGCAGGTGAGGAGGCTGAGGCAGGCTCCTCCCAGGACACACCCGAGACTGCGCTGGCTCCCGTGATTGTAAAATCTGAGCACAACTAACACAGAAGTGGAAATTTTCGGAGAGTCACTTTTTTAAAAATTAATTTTATTGAGAAACATATAGCAATGAGACAGTTTCAAAACCAATTAATAAGACAGTTTCAATAATGAATACATTACATATTGTTGTCTTCATAGTGGTTATTCATTGTACAAGATGCAGACATGATATCCTGTCTAAACACTGTTAGTACAACTCTTTCTTCTTATTGAATTAAGAAAAAGCAGCTGTATACCTATCCTATTTTGTATGTCCAGATACAAAATGGTCCTTCATTTGTATCCCCTTTTTTGTTTAGTTTTGTTAGAGATGGGTATTCCATTGCTATTTAAATATTGTAGGTACGTGAACTCAGCACTTTGATTCAAAGGAGAAAAAACAGGGCATTGAGGAACTCAAGGGTGGAGCTATGCAGGAGCCAAAACAGTGGATGACAGATGGTTACACAGACAGACAGACAGACAGACAGACAGACAGACAGCAAACATATTTTTTAAAAAACTAATGTTTACAAAAACCTTGTCCACAGATAATAATTTGCACAAAATGTAGTCATAAGGCAAATAAAAGCTAAGAGCATGCTCTGCCCCTTGCATGCTCTGCGAGTCCTACTCTATGGATGTTGTCTAGCTCTTACTGTGATTTAGAAGTGTCCCCCTGATGCTACTAGCAAATTAGTTGAAACTATTTAATCCCCCCAAACTATTCCCTCTTCTTCCAGAAATTTTCCCCACTAAAGCAGTTGCGCCTGCCATGGGCCATGGCCCACCTGAGAGCCTCTCTCACTGTTACTGTTTGGTCATTTGTATCCTTGCCGTGACTCCGGAGGGACTTCTCCTTTCCAGCAGCATTGCAATGGTGCTCACAGACAAGAGGGACACCTAGGAGTCTGAGAAGAATGTGGAGTTCTTATTTATGGGGTGTCCTGAGGTCAGCCTCACACAGCCTCTTGTTTCTCTAACAGTTCTTGTATCTTTCTGTTTTATAAGCGGTATGATCGAAAATATAGTCATTATTTAAATGAAAATAAAACATTGTTACGGCAAAAGATATGCTGTTATTATCCTCCCTTGGATGCCCTCCTCACTTCCAATGCCCTTGGGCCACTCCTCTTGCCATTTTCTGAAGCCATCTTGGAAGTCTTTTGCCCTGAGCATCTTTTCATGCCTCGCCCAAAGTGCAGAACCATGCCAAGGCATCTCGGGCAATCTTTGTCAGCTACAAGCAGTGCGGCGCGTCCTCAGCCACACTTCTCACCAGATCTGGCTCTGCATGCATCCTGGCCCTTCCCCAGAGTCAGAATGACCATGAGACATGAACGGTTTGAACCTAGTCAGGACCCTGCAGAAGCCACCAAAGCAGAGTGAGACACTCACCAAAGAGGACTTTCAGAGCTGCTTCAGAAAGCAGCAAGAGCAATGGGAACCGTGTGTTTCAGAAAGAAGGGGTGTTTTGAAAGGAATCCACAGTGCTGTCTTTTACTGTAACTTTTTTTTTTACTTTAAACATTCACTGTAGTTTTCAGTCCCCCTCCTATCATTACCTTGAAGGGCCCAGGTCTGAAATAATCATATAGCAGTCTTTCGGGCTCACTTATTAAAATGTTCTTAAATTACATTTTGTCCTCCCAGGGATTTCTTTTGCCTTACCCAGTACTACATTTAAAATTCTCTAATACTTTTCTGTTCCATGTTCACACAATTTAATATGCCCACACACTGGTGCCTCCCCAAGCCAACTCAATTGGCTGTCCAATTTTAACTCTTCGCCTGTGGTTTTGAGTTGGTCGTGTGGATGTAGAAGCAAGAGTGTGCGTCTTAGGACTTCACTTCATCTTCCTCCTCTCTTCTATTATTTTTAGAACCAACCATTCAGGAGTCTTTCGCCTGAAAAATATTTCTGTTTCTAGAATTAGGTGGAGTAGAGCTTGTTTCTTTTTACCAACAGAAAGGACACATGCCACGTTCAACCAGCAGGTCATGTAGCAGTTCCCCTGGGGAGGAGTCCTGGAGCAGGTCTCATTCATTCATTTTTGCCTCCACCAGAGAATCCGGGCTATGACCATACATAATATATACTCTATGAGAGGAGAAAAACGAACATAAGCTCCGGGTGGGCAGCAGGGAAGTTCCCCACTTGCCTGTTCCATCTTTCGTTCAGTTCACTAATCACTTTATATTACAACGAAAGTAAAACACTGTTTTCAGAAACCAGAATGCTCTTTGAAACTTCAGTATTTTACCTGTTCTCCATGTTCATCTTTCATTTGTATCAGCTATTTCCCTTCTTGAAAATTTGAAATGCAAACAAACCTCAAAGGAAAACTCTGGGGCAGGCGGGAAAAACAGAAGTCCATATCAGGGTGGTGGATGCTGGCGATACGCTGGTGGGATGTTGGAAATGTGCCTTCACCTCAGTGTCGCCCTGCTAAGGGAGCCAGATTTTCATTTTCTGAAAAGAAATCCATAGCCAGTCAGCCCTAGCCAGAGCCATGGGCTCCCCTCCGCCTGCAGAGTGAGAGGCTGATGTCTCACCTGCCGCTTAGTAATTGTGTGAAGAAATTTCAATTCCAACCTCGGCGGGAGCCCGGGAACTCGGTTTGAAAGTTTCCAACTTGGTGGCCCATCTGAAGGAATAAGATTCCTTATGAGAGGTTAGATTTTGCTTTCTTGTTACACACGAGCTCCCTCCTGATAACTCCACGGTGTGGGGGGAAGACCCCACACGGTGTAACTTTTAAAAACAGAAGAGCAGATTTTCCTTTCCGTGAGGAACGCATCTCCTAAGATGAAGAGGACGTTTGCTTCTCGTTATTCCATGCTCTGCTCTTTCAGTAAACCACGGCTTCTCCTGGCACCCATCGTGGAGCTGATTTGCATTTTAAGAGGCAGAAGTGAAACCGTATCTCCAAGCCAAGAGCAAGGCCAGCAGCCCACGCCGCTTGTCCTGGGAGGTGCACCTCGCCTCCCAGCGTCAGAAGCACAATGCATGACTCTGCTAGAAGGACTCAGTTCCCCCCAGCGCCCCGCAGACCAGGGCGGAGCCCGCAGCGCTCCCCCACGCCGAGGAGACTGCGCTTCGCTCCTGCGGTACAGTAAGGCGCTGGGGAAGTGTTACGCTCAAGAGGAAAAGCTCGTCGCTACTCGTTACAAGATTAAGTTGCTTGGTGCACATCTCCTATAACCGCATGAGAAAGCCTTTCTCTTTCCCTCCAGTCCTGCCTACATTTTCTCTGTCCTTCCTTTTCCCTTCTTTTTCTCTCCCAACCCCTTTTCTTCCCCTCTCTTCTTCCTTCCTTTTCCTTCTGTTCTTCTTTTTTGTCTCTCTTCTTTCCTTTCATTTTTATTGGATGGATTTCAAAATTGAATAGATCCTTGGAGAAATTCTGGAACCTTCTCCAGGATGCATTTTTGGGCCCATAGACCCAAGGGTGAATTTTTAGGAAATAAGATCGTACAAAAAGAGATGACTCCTTCTAGACCAAGATAGGAAGAAAGAATGAAGCAACACAAAAGGTCTCGCCGGTCCTCCTTTAGGCTCACAAACACAACAGATCCTTATTCCTAGAGAATCCGTTGATGTCTCACACTGCATCAGTGACATCTTAAAGAAGCTGCCAGTTCAGGTCACTCCGTTTCTCGGTTGCAGGTGACTCATGGCTGGGTGACATCCACACTGTGCTTCCTGCTGAGAAACTCAGCAAGTTGTGTCATGTCCAGCAAGTGGCAGGTATGCACGACAGTCTGCTGTTTTGGTGACACATGGCCAACAATTTGAGACTGCATTACAGAGCAAACCCGTGACAAGAGAAGCTGAACGGGAAGGGAAAATCACGGGATCGCATCAGACCCAGTCAGACCTCGGAGGACACGTGCTCTTACTCGGTACCACAACAGAGAAGTGTAAGGGAGACCAAAGTCAGTGGTGCTGCAGCGGGAGGACACTGCGTGGAGGCCAGCTCCTGCTCACCTCTAGGTCCCCTGTGGAGAGCTCCCGGGAGGCCAGGTCTAAATACACAGGCAGCAGCCACGCCTGAGGCCACTGCACAGAAAGCTGCTGGCCCAGCCGCCCAGTGAGCCCAGCCTGTGGGCCCCGACCTGGCAGCAGCCACCGCATTAAGTCGGGACTATCGCTTGAACAGAGCACTGTTTCTTGAAAGGGTTTCAGTCCTTTAATGTTGGAAAGATAATGTGCAATCACCTACACCAGCAGCACGCAATTAGAACTCTTCCCATGGAAGTGGCTTGAAATCCTCTCCGTAGTTTCTAACAACTGAAACAAGGCCTCATAAATAAGGCCGATAGTTCAGTGTTTACAATACATTATGCTGCAGGATCTATCCAGAGCAGCCATTACTTCATGAGTGAATAGCCATTTGCAGTTTTTACTGTCTGCCTAAGAGTACTACTGAGAGCATTCTGTGACGGTAACCGGCCAAAGACTCGATTTGGCAGCTAGTGGCAAAAAATCTGTGGCTTCAAAAAGTGTAGTCACTCTCTCTGGGAGATCACTGCATTATATTAGCGGCTCATCATTGCGACACCTGATAATATCAGCCATTATGGTCCCTAATATGCTGCAAACAGACCTTAACTAATGCCCTGCAGTAAGTGGGCCTCACTTGCCATTTGTGGCTTGAATTCAAGTCTTAGTCTCTTATTAATAAACATTTGAATGGGCAATTGTAACCCTCAGGGAAGTGATCGTAATGGATGGCCGTGCACCAATCAGAATGCAGAACACCAAATTATGCTTCAATAAAACAACTCTGCAGGACAAAACACATCATCCCGATCCTCACGGCAGCTATGGAGGCTTCCTTGATGCCCACTTCCGAGGGGGAGCTAAATGAGGAGGACTTAATGGGGAGGTTTACTGCATGTCATGTTTTTGCAAGTTGACCTACCAGAGGAAGCATCTGCTGCGGTGCGGCGCCCCCGCCAGGCACGTGCTGCCTGCTACGCACACAGCACACCGCGCTGCTCACATCCGAACACGCTTGCGGCTGCGCCTTTGCAGTTCTCAGAGCCTACTATTTCTCCCTTTTCTCCCAGAATAGGCCAATGTGTTTGTCTCTTCTCATTGAACGTTTCTGTGCAGCATCTGTGGACATCGATGTCACTAATAATGGTGTTTCTGGAATCTTCCTAGTGCAGGGCTTGTACCTAATGTCACAGCCTTCTGCTATGTCAGCATAACCTGATATAAGATGGGCTCCCTGCAAAGGGAACAAGGATAATATTTCCCTAGTGCATAAAATAAAATTACAGAGCCAAAAATATGCACTTGAGGCTGGAGGCGTGTGGATTTGGAGTTTAGCTTTAGGGATGGTAAGCAGGACAGGGCTGCAGTGTGAGCTAGTGCTCAAGCCCATAACAGCTATGAGAGGCCCTCTGCTTATACGACGTTGCAGATGGCATCGTGGTTGGCTTGACGGTGACTCCATGCCTTTCCTACAGGCTTCTAGCACTCAGCATGGAGCTGTGGACTGACACATCTGCAGAGCAGGAGGACTCGGCTGTGAGGAAGACACGCTGGCTGCTTGTGTCTAGCAGAGCGATTGCATAGCCTGCTAGGTCATCAACAGCCACTGAGGTCCCATTCAATAACTAGTAAATAGGTCCAGTGTTTTGCTCTAAAAAATTAAAATGGACACATAAACAAAACTGTGTTCAGCATAAAGAAATTCAGGCTCCTGCAGGTGGGTGGGTCCTGCAGGTAGGTTCCTCCGGGATAGAGGAAGCTTGTGGTGAGTGCCCGCCTTCTTCCAGGGCTGCTGGGCCAGGAGGGTTTCGAGTCTCACCAGGGCCAGCTGCAGTGACCCCCTCAGGCTTTTCCCTGCACACACCACGCAACCCTCTTCAGACAGGGCAGAACGTGGTATGTGCTTGGTGCCCCGCGCCGTCCCTCCAGGTGCTTTGCCCCTGGACTTGCAGCCTCCGTGTCATGGTATGACCCTGGAAGGAGGGTCCAGCCACATGGCCACTTGCAAGCCTCACACACTGCAGATGCGTATGCTCCCCACTGCTCAGCCGCAGTGGTTCAAACTTGGCCTCAGTCCTGAGCTTGTCTTGGAGTTAGGCAGACTGAGAAGCCTGAGAAAGTGGATTTATTTAAAGTTACATGAGTAATTAGTGTTAGCACTGGTCCTGGGCCAAATTCACCTTTCTCATTATAGCCTGTCCCTCTACGTTCCTGGGCTACTGCTGCTCAGAGCACTCTCGGGAAGAGTCTATTTTCAATATAAACAAAAGTGGAAGAATGTTAATCAATGTCTCCTGCATTTAGTCTTAAAATGTCTCCTCTCTGCTGAGATTTCAGCTCAGTCAGCTAGGAGCTGTGGGACCTTGTATAAGTTATCTAACTCTCCTGGGTTCAGGTTTTCTTATGTGAAGTAAATAAGAACCTTGAAAAAGAAATAAGACAGAAAACACATTGCAGAGGCTTGCTATACACATTAACTTAAGAAGGCTTCTTGTGACACATGCTTGGTCCATAGTGAGCCTTTAGTAAGTAGAATTTTTTTTTAGTCTGACTCTTGCACAATACCAGCGTAAGCTCTGGGCCCTCTCTGCAGAATTCCTCCTCCAAGGTGGCGTCAGTGGCCGCTTTCTCTGGAGCATCTGCAAGTAAGCTTCTCTTCTTCCTGTGTCCTGTGAATCTTCTCCACACTGAGACCCCTCAGAGGCAAGCTCCTCCGTCAGTGTCTTCCCTCAAAACAGAGAGGCACTGAGGGCAGGCGGAGCATGCAGGCAGGGGGACCTGCACCTCTCACTGCAGAAGAGAAGGAAGGGAAGGACATTCGGAGATAACATTTTGGTGTGTAGTCGATAATCACTGTGGTTTTAAAAAGTAAAAACAAATGATTTCAGACAAAATCAAATTGGGCTACACGTCAGCACAGCACACCGTTCTAGAAACACTACAAAATTAGATTCTGATCCATATGTGAATTTCCCTTATGAAGAATTAAATTGTGAAAAGATCCTAGAACATTAATACTTGATCTTCCCTGATCACCCCTGTGCTACAGCCTGAAGTGACACTCATGTCACAGCTGTGGTGCTCCATGCAACTGCTACGCACCATCAGGAGGCAGCAGATGCAACCAGTGTGGATGCTTTTTTTCTTCTTCACTGTTAACCCCAAAATAGTTATGAATCTAAATATTTTTAATTTTTATTTCTCTGTAGCCACAATACGTAGCACATCTTGGAGAACTGGCACCGGTGCACGTCCCCTCCTGGTCCTTCCTTTTCTGGATAGCTGGCCAGATAACCCTTCAGCAACAAAAACGGCCCGTCCACCGTCTTCACATCCGAAGACCCCTTTTGTTGGGGTGCTCCGAGTGGAGCTCAGGGCCCCAAGCCTGGCAGCCAGCCACTGCTCCACCAACGCACAGCGTCTGGCTTAGTTGCTGTCCTTGTTGCTGCCACACAACGCTCAACACCTGCTGCACTATGAAGAAGAGAGGTTTGTGTCTACTAAATCTTTCAGAAGATTCAGCCCCTGGTTGACAGACACAAATGCAGAAATGATGAGATGGAAGGGTGCTCCAGGGAGAAATCCTGCTCGCTCGGGGTGTGGCAGCCCTGAAGCGGGGAGCGAAGGGAAGAGAGGGACAGCGAGGTGCCCCTGCAGGCACACAAGGCAGTGATGCACCTCGACCAGACTCTGCCTCTTGACAGCAGCTGAGATCTAGATTCCCATAATCCAGCCATCTTCCAACCCCCGCCTCTAAACTTGAAGCTTCATGGGAGACCATCTAGATCTAATCCACAACAGCCCAGCCCTGAACTTTTCTTTAACGTCTCTTCTGCTGTCATCTAACATTGCACTGAAAGGCCTGTGATGTCTTATACTTTTCAGTGTGCTTTTAAATTACCCAATGGTAATTCATGTCAAATCAATAACAATGGGAGGAGGGAGAAGAGCCACCTTCTTCTGCAGACAGAAAGCCTGGATCTGGGACCGCAGAGGAGGCTTCCTGAGTACGGCACACTCCTTTCAAGGCCATGTCGGGAGGGAAGGTATCTCCTTGGCTGCGAGTCTAGTGCAGCCTCTGCCACAGCTGAGCTAAAGCACAGGGGAGGTGGTGTCTACCACCTCCACGCCATTCATTGCTTACGGAGAGCATCTACCCGTGCTCCTCTGGGCGGCCCAGGCATGCTGCAGTGAGCAATGAACTCAGGGCCCTAGGGGGGCCTGCCCACCCAGGGGACCCACAGTTGAGCTGGTGATGACACTGTAGACAGCTCTGTGATGCAGTGCGGTCATGGCCATCTTTGGGGCAATACAGGCCCTGGGCTGTGCCCACGGGCAGCACCTGACTTGGACATGATACCTGTATCCAGTTCCTGCAAAACCTGCCTGAGTATTTTTCCTCTAAGCCATCTGGTCCCCTGACGGACCGCTCATGCTGTGTCAGTGTTCTCCCCATCCAACCTGAGTCCTTCTTTTCCTCCTCCTGTGAAAGAAATGAGCCTGTGACCTGTACACATCCCAGCTTGACTGTCCCGTCTCTGCTCCTTTCTGCATGGCCCCACTGTTGGCCTCTTTTCTCCACAGGAGCACGAGTTTGCTTCAGCGTCTTTGGTGACAGTAAAGCTCACGCTGATCCAAGATGGTCCCTTCTGCAGCGTCCCGCCCAGTCCAGGCACCACTGTAGGAGCAGTGTCCTCCTGAATTAGTTGCAGGACCCCCACATGGGAACCCGGAATCTGCCGATGCTCAAGCCCCTCCCCTGAGATGGCACCGTGTTTGCATGTAACCCACGTCCACCTGCTCATACACTGCAAGTCACCTCTAGCTTGCGCAGGACTTCACACAAGGGAAGGGCTAAGCCAGCGCTGTCCCGTGGTGTTTCTAAGGGAATACTGACAGAGAGAAGCCTCGACACAACTTCTCTTCAATTAGTTATTGCCTGAGGCTGGGTGAGCACACGGCTGGGTGTTCGGGGCGGCTGCACCTCACTGACCAGCTCTCATTGGTCCTCCTCATCCGTCACGGCCCTGCCTACCTAACTGACTTTGCCCAGCTACCCTTCATCCAGCTTGGCCCAAAGTGCAGCCTTGCTTTATTCAGGAAAACTCAGTGTGGGGGCTGCACTGTCCCTGGATGTGAGCTCTCCTGTGTTCAAAGATGCTGCTTTGCTAAGAGCTACTGTCGCTCAGACGCTACACAGAATTCCTCAAGTAAATTCCACTATCAGTTCAGAGCCCTGATCTCAACATAAAGGAAGCAAGAAGCAAACAGTTTGATCGCAGGGAAATCCAGTCGGGCATCGCAGACTCCCAGAGTCAGGTTCTGAGCCGGCCCATGAGGGATTCAGGAAGAGCAGAAACTTTGCTTGCAAGGAGCCTTTCAAAGTGGCTAGTACAAGGGGGAAGTCTGTCTTCCATGAGGACAAATGGGGACACCACACTCTCGGACTTCACAGGGACAGTGCAGGGATTGCTGCACACAGGGAGTGGAAAGGTGGCTGTGCCCCGCGGCCCCGTGCCCTTGCCCTCAGTGCAATGCTTTGCTCACAAGCAGACCTTATCTTCTCTCTTCTCTCTCCCTCCCTTATCTTTCTCTCTTCTATACTTTTAAGCTTTTCAGTTTTTGCTTAGCTCCCTATCTCTTTTTACCAGATGCTGCCAGTGTGTGGCAGAGCACATCTCTCTGAGTTGGCAAGCTTGTGGCGCTCAGCCGCTCCTCCCCACAGGACAGGGCCTGGGGGGACAGAGTGCCTCGGTGCCCTTCCACAGGGCAGCATGGGGGCGGGGCTGCCCTCATGCTGCTGTACTGGGATAAGCCAGAGCTACATAACTGGGCAAAGTCAAGAGGTAGAATAATCGCACTTCTTCCCTCAGGGTAGGAAGGAGCTATTCAGAGTCACTGCCTTCTCCCCTCTCTGGGTTCTGAGCAGATGACCCACCAGAAACAGCGAGGCCCCCACAGCAGCTGCCCCAGCACACAGCTTTCTTCCCCAGTCTCAAACCGGCCATAGCCTGCAGAATCCCAGGATCAGTGGAAACCAAAACTATCGCCAACATGCAAATGGGGAGACTGTTGCTTTAATACAGGGGCTCAGAGTAGGTATCTTGCTAGGTTCTTCTCTTAGTTACTTTTCTCTCATTGCTGGGACAAAGTGCCTGATACTCAGAACAGAGGAAGAAAAGGTTTATCTAGCTCACAGTCATTGGAGCTTTCAGCCCACTCTCAGCTGGCTCCCGTGTAGGGTGGCACCCGGCGGAGGGCAGCCGTTCACAGCTGTGGAAAACAGCGAAGAGCAAGGGAGAGCAGCGGCTGAGGCGGCTCGCGAGCCTCTCTCCCCGCCTTGCATTTGTATGCAGATTATCTGCCCCAGAGTGGGTGCAGCACTCACGCCCCTAACCCAGCCTCGGATCAAGAATTAATCGCAAACTCTCAAGGCCCCCCGTGATCACGTGAGGCTTTGGAGGGACACTCAGACACAGACCATGACAGTTCTCAATTACGTTTTTCTAGTGGAAAGCTTCACTGGTGCTCTGATCACCTTGCTGTTGCTGGATCAAAACGCCTGCCAGCCACACACGACGCGCACGTGGCTCACGGTTCCAGAGGCCTCAGTCCATGGCCTGCTGGCTGCAGCTGGACACACCAGGTTGAAGGGCGTCGTGGAGCAAAGCTGCTCACTTCCTGGTAGCAAGACAGCAAGGTCTGAGGGAAGGGGATGCAACAGAGACACTGCCTCCAAAGCCCTGGAGCCAGCCGCGCGCCTCCTCCAAGGGAGGAGCTGTGAGAACACGCGGCCGTGAACACAGTGGATGGACCACCGGCAAGCATGTCGCTTCTTACCCTCATTCTGCGGCTGCTCCAGGAGCCCCTTGGTCTGATCAGGTAGACAGTTAAGGTTAACTGGCACAGCTAGGCTTGGGGCACACACCTGCAACTTCAGGACCCTGAAGATAATGGATTGAATAACGGCGAGTTTGGACCCAGCCTGGACTACTGGTGCCTGAGGAAGAGCCTGTCTCAAGAAAATAAAAAAAGGAGATGGAGATACAGCACAGTGTGGAGGTACTAAGCTCAAACCCAGTAGAGCAAAACCAGGCTGTGACTCTTTATTTTAATTGTGTCAGTTTTATTGGCTTGGGATCTGCCAAGGGATTAATAGAGAATCTTCCAGTTAGGTGAGGGGGATCAGGGTTACTCACTCTTAGAAATTCTCTCTGGCTCACAGCCCCTTCATCTCTGGTGCCGTTTCCCTGCCCTGCTACCCTCCCACCATGGACCAAGCATCTTCTCTGTGCAGCACCTTTAGCTCCTAACTTGGAGCCGGCTGACCATGGACTGAATTCTGCAAAGTCATGAGCCAACTTCAGCTTCTCCTTCCTTAAATTGGGGGTGCTGGGTGATTTGTCCTAGCTTGGGAAAGCTGACTAATGCAGAAAGATTGCCTGGAAGAGATGGAGATTGAAGTCAGCCCTGTCCTAGGCTTGCATTTCCCAGAGCAGTCTCCCCAGCTGGCTTCTTCCACATGCACTGCACCTTGGGAGGTAGACCCCGTGGGCAGAGTCACCAAGGCTGATGTGGGCCCTGCACAGGCGACAGGGCTGGTAGTGGCAGAGAGGGTGAGCAGTACGCCTTCAAGGTCCCATGTCCTTCACATCCAGAACCTCCCCCCCCAGACAGCTCGGGCTCCTTCTATGGTTCTTCAACTGTGGGAAGCTTCTGAGTCTCAGGGAAGACATTGGAGAGCAAGTCAGGATTTCTATTACAGGTGAAGTGTTTTGTTTTGATTTGGTTGTGTTTTCTATATTCTCTTCCAGTTTCAGTTATCCATAACATTCTGCCCTACTGATCAAAGAGAAATTTAGAGGTGAGTGTGGGAGTTAGGGGGTGCTGTGAAAGTATAAGCTACTTAGGAGCCTCACAACCTACCAGAACACAAGATTTCACCACTACTTCTAGGAGGGAGTCCTTTCAGTGTGTCACTGGCAACACCAGTCTGCAGTTTTTCTCAAAATCCTTGCTTATCAAAATGCTGAGTACAATAATCAGAGTGTTTATAAAATGCCCGATCCCCACCCGCAGGCCCCTTCCTGGGGGTTTTCTGTCAGGGGTTTTCAGGTGGATCCTGGAGTAGGTGCTTATTAGGTGCCCCGCATGGCTCTCAGCACCAGCGACTTTGGGAAGCAGTGGTATAAACAACATACTTGTGACAGGGCCACCTGGACTATGCAAATCAGATGAAGTCAAGCCCGAGAGCACCTTCTCCACTCCCTGCGGCTGCCGGCTGCTGGCAGCCCCCAGATGACAACTTCCTTGGGAAGGGGAGGGATGTCAGAGGGGAAGCGGCGGGCTGTGCTCCAGCTCGGCCACATGCAGAGGCAGGGGAGCGTGCTGCAGGGAAGCCTCCTGCACCAACTGGGGTGACTCTCCTCCACCCACGCGCAGGTGGCATGCCACATTCTTGCTGGCAGAAGAGAGTTATGATTCCTATTCTTAATAATTGGTTTTGGGCTCCAACATTGGAGCTTAGCGTGCTCGCAGAGCTGAGTTCTGGGCCGGTGTCCACCCTCCTCCCAAACTTCTCCTCTGGCCTCACAACTGTCATGCCATCGTGGTCAGGGGCAGCTCAGGTGTCAGTGGAATGACCTGGCCTCCTCCTTGAAAGATGAGGTGACACTGTCTTTGTACAGTTAGCTTCTTTATAAAATGAATGTTTGCGTTTGAAAATAATAATGCAGCTCCTTTCACCATTTTATGCCTTAACAATACCCGAGGCAGATCTGTTTTTAATCCATGAGATTGTGACATTTACCGAAGATGTTTATCACACCCTGAGGCACTCTCCTGAGGGAATAGCTGTGGAAAAAGAGTAACATTTGAAGAAATTCAGCTGTATAAGCCTTACAGAGAGATGCATATGCTGGGCTTGGTGAGCACACAAAGCAATAAGGACTTGGCCTGATTTTATTAAATTGTACTGGTCTGATGGCTCCTAGTTAAATCTGGGAGAGAAAAGCCTATACCAGGCCAGAATGATCATGATAGGTAAGTTTCTCTTTGTTTGTTTCAGTGTAAGAGTTGAATCCAGGCTCTCGTGCTGAACGACCAACCACCCCGAGCTGTGTATCTATTATTTATTTTGATATCAGTTCTTGCTCAGTCACTCAGTTGCCCAGGCTGGTCGAGACCTTGCTACACTCTTTCTACAGGAGTGCTGGAATTTCAGGTACGTACCACAGCGCACAGCCAGGTCAGTCTTTGAGGAGATCAGTCACTAACCTTTCAGCTAGCACTGGCCTGACCATCTTCATCTGCCATGTTTGCCAGAAAAAGCGAAACTCCAAATGCCAGAGCTTAGACTCAGCCTCAGTGCACCCCAATGTCTCCCCCGGGAGCCGAGCAAAGGCCTCGGAGGCCAGCCCAGCCCGGTCACCTCCCTGCCCACCACTGCCCCACGAACCTTTCCAACCTCAGCTCACCGCTCTGTTCTTACTGCCACATGGGCGGCACCTACCAGTGCTGCTTCCTCCGTTTATACCTTTGTGTTGTGACCCTCATCTTCCCACAGGTGCCGGAAGGCAAAGTGTGATGTCCCCGCACATGAGCCCCAGGCCGCAGCACCCTGTCACAGTCTGGCCTTCTCAAGGCCCTTGTGTCTCCAAGCCTCAAAAACAGGTCACAGGAGAAACGCAGATGCAGCCATCTCCAGCCGCTGTGACCCTCTGTGGATGTTTCATTGTTGTCTGCCATGTCTACGGCACATCTCCCTGGGTGTGGATGCCTTTGGGGTCTGACTCTGTCCCTCTGCCACCCCAGCATCTGCCACACCCTTCCTCCACTCCTCGACTTCGCTGCCTGTCACGTCTGCTAATCCTGGGCAATCAGAAGTCCCACGCTGCCTGTGGCTTCGCTCACTGCCACATCAATCTTGGCTATTAGCTTTGTCCAGAACTACTGAGCCTTCCTGTTCTGTCACTGCATCAGTCACACACACACACACACACAGTCCTTTCCCTTTAGGATTTTTCTTGGACCACCACCTCTTCCTGTTCTAACCCCTCTGCTTGGTTTCACTTCTCTCCTTAGGAAGACAGCTGGATCTCCACTCCAACTCCAGCCTCATTGCCTTGCAAGCTGTTAGTGTCTGCATTAAAATTCTTCCCCATCTGCACATCTAAAGGGTAAAAGGATCGCATCACTTAAGGGGTCCCTGGGATAGCAGGGAGCACAGCAGGGACACTGTGTGATCTAATCCTAAGTGGGGATTTTCAAGCAGACTTCTTTCCACTGTCTCTGACTTTTTAATCATTCACCATAGAGCAGTAGACATGATTAAATAAGTGATTTCTCCAGAGTGATTGTGACAGAGAGAGGTGACAGTTTGGGCCTTTTGGATCTGCAGTGAGTGACATCCTTTTCAGAGAAGTGCAACTGAAAGATCTCATTTTCCTCAGCCTCCGCTTTCGCTCAGCCATAAAGCTCTGGGGCGCCCATGTTCACAGCTCTGGGTGCCACCTGCCACATCTGATCAAATCCACCTCCTCTGCAGGCCGCTGCGAAGCCGCATGATAGCCCTGGCCCCTCCACTGCCAATGGCTGCTCAGCTTCACGTCTTCACATTTATTTCCCAGTAATACTTTGACAAATGCGGCTACTTTTGCAGTCGTGGCTGAGCTGAGAAAAACACAGGAAACATCTGTCATTTTCCATCATCAGAAAGGCTGGTCATCTTTCATGCTTTTTAACACATTTGGTCTAGGCTAAGACACGTGCCACTCAAGGCACAGGTGGAGGGAGGGCTGCAGCTAGTCTGCTGTTGCTGCAGGTGTGTTTCTTCCTGAATAATCAGGTCCACTCTGCATGAGTGGACCAGAGCATCCTTTTTGGCCTTCCTATGTCACTGGTCACCCATGTCCACCACAAAGTAAAGGCGATTAGTAAGATACAATCAAGTGTCCATGCTGTTTTCTGTTTAGCAACAGCTTTAAGAGTAACTGCATTAGGGGCTGGGGAGATGGCTCAGTAGAATAAGTGCTTCTTCAAGGTGTGGGGTTTTTATTATTTTTTTAATATTTATTTATTTATTTATTTATTTATTTGTGTGTGTGTGTGTGTGTGTGTGTG
>NDGN011545329.1:0-15528 GCA_002564285.1 Tympanoctomys barrerae
CTGAGGCAGGAGAAGCATAAGTTTTTCAAACCTAGCCTGGGCAACTTAGTGACTTAGTAAGATCCTGTCTCAAAGGGGCTTTTTTATTTTATAAAAAATTAAAAAAGGGTGAGTATGAAAATCCTGGGTTCAATCTCCAGTACCACAAAAAAGAAAGAAAAGAGAAAAAGAACAAAGAGAAAGTGAACAAAAGAAAGAGAAAGAGAGGAGAAAGAAAAAAAAATAGAAATCTATATAAATCAGATCTGCATAAATCAGATCAGGTACAAAGACAGCACAAGTTGTAAAGGCTAACTGGAAAATAAGGTCCCTGTTCACAGATGCCAACCCACAGAGTACTAGGGACCCCAAAGCAGGGGGTAGGAAACTTGCAGATGGCGGCTGGAGGCTGGGGGCCAGGCCCTGGCAGTGAGAGGGTTACCCTGGCTTCCTCCTGCCTCCTCAGAATCTCTCCTGGGAGGGAGGCGCTGGCTGCTGTTTGTTACCCAAGCTTCCAGAAGACACTCAGCTAGGGGAGGGAGCAAGGCTGTTGAAAGCCTTCCTTTCAATTATTTAGCAGCTGGAGCTTCCCGGCCCTGGCTGGAGCTACAGAAAGGCTCTGGCCGGAGCCCCCAGGCTGGGGCCGGCTGTGCTGGGGGCAGGAAGGCTGGTTCCAGGAGGCACATGCACGATGGCCTGGGCAGGTGTTGGCAGGCTCCCCAGCACTGTGCCCGGGCATCTCTGCGGTCCCTCTCCTGCCCTCCTGCTCTACCCAGTCTCAGACTGGGTCCAGCTGTGCCTGCTCAGCCCTTGGCCTATGTCCTCTGCAGACTCTGTCTGTGCTGTTGGATGGGGGTGGCTGGGCTGGCGAAGTTCCCAGAAACAAGCTGGGCCACGCGGGGCAGGCAAGGCAAAGAAGATGAGCCTGCTGACTGCAGGAGAAACCTGGCAGCTTGGCCTGCTCATGGGTTCTGGACAGCCCATCTGGCCCAGGCTACTAGCTTAGGCTGAGGAGCTCTGGCCCAGGAACTTACTAGCTCCTGCCTCATAGCCTGCATGCTGCTGTACCCGAAAACACACCGGCTGAAGTATCCCTCACTCCTGGAATGCCTTTCCTCTTGGGCACAGGTCACCTCCTCTGTGAAGCCTTCTCTGGCTGGATGTCCCAGGGCGTGTGTCTCTGCTGTTGCCCTCTGGTGACCTCTCTCTGTTCTTATCTTATTCTATCCTGTCTGCTTCTAGGCCAACTGAGCTTCTCTAAGGGCAATGATGGCTGGTGCCCAGCACAGGGCTGGGCACTGGGTAGCCCTCTGTGGATGTCCAGTGAGACCATCTTACATTTGTGCAGATGGGGAGCTCACTACTTGTATCCTACCACTGCTGTCTCCAGGGACTTTGATGTGAAAGATCCTTGGTCACTGCTCTCTATGCCCCCAATGTCTCTGTGGGTTGTCACTGCATGGCTACATTAGCATTTACTTTGTAAGAGTCCAGATCTGTCTCTGAGCAGATAAGAAAGATCCACCTGGCTTTAGGCTCCAGCCCATCAGCTGAGGGCACTTGGCCCTGTTGACTCCATTTGAGGCCCCCAGAAGTCTGGGTGAAGATCCCCAGGCACAAAGAGGCCTC
Source organism: Tympanoctomys barrerae (assembly GCA_002564285.1). Taxonomy (NCBI): domain Eukaryota; kingdom Metazoa; phylum Chordata; class Mammalia; order Rodentia; family Octodontidae; genus Tympanoctomys; species Tympanoctomys barrerae. Next base: position 1,609 of record NDGN011545329.1, read on the forward strand.
AGCTACACACTTCCAACAGAGGGACCATAGACCAGGCCATACAGCCCGGTTGGAACCAGTGTAGGCCACTGTAGCCCAAGATGGACCTTTTACAGGTGGGACAAACCCAGACAAACCAGGGACTCAGAACTCGGTGTTACATTAATAAGACAGCCGGAAGGCTCAGTCCAATCTTATAGGCCGGGGTTGGGGGGGACAGATCACAGTAGGCAATCTGGCTAATACAGAACAATTTGACTTACTCTATATGGGCAACCCTGAGTAGACTAGCACCAATTCCAGATCAACACTTGATGTTTCTGTCTTACCTTTTGTACTCTAGTGTAATAAAGGAACCTCTGCCCCACTGGGACCATCCTGCTTCTCTTCGAGGAAGCTATCCTTGCCTTCCATGGCTCTGTGGAGCAGCTGCTCTTGGCAGCCTGAGCTGGGACAGAGATTTGGGGGTGGGGTAGAGGTGGCTCAAAAGAGCAGCTTGAGCTTAGCCCCTGACAGCTGAGCTGTCACTGACCCTGGGCTGCCGGGAAGTGGTGATCTTTGGCCCCAGGAGGGTGCAAGCTAGGAGGCCTTGTGCGGAGACTGTGCTCTCCTCGGACCCTCCCAAGGAGCCTCTATGAAATCATAGGGGTTCATGTACTCTCCCCAGCTTCCATTGCCCCTGTTTCCTCTCCCAGAGATCACACTGGGGCTGAGAAAGGCAAGATGGGGTAAAAGCTGCACAACCAGACCCCTTTCCTGTTAGTTTCCCTTATCTGGACAGCATCAGGGACGTCCAGGTAAGGCTGGGCTCTGTCTCTAGCAGTCCAAAACTGAGAAGAGTCCAAGTTGGGAAATGTAGTGTTCCCCATGCCCCAGCCACAGAAGTGACCAATGATAGATGCTGGAGAGACAGACAGGCCCCTTCTATCCATCACAGAGTGTGCCTGGAGAAGCCAAGGGCAGCTGCCACCACTGCCCACACAATCTCATTATGGAAAATTCCCTCTATTGACTCAGCTCTAATCAGGCAGGCTGCCCTGGGCATCCCCCCCAGGTTCCTGCTGGGCCGGTTGAGATCAAAGAGAGAGCCAGAGAGCTGGGCTGGGGGCTGGAGCATCTCCTGCCTTTCCCATCGATCCAGATGCGCCTCTTGTTGCTAGGCAACAGCCTCCAGTCTTTCCCGGTCCTTCCTCCCCCAGGGGCTGCAGGATTGGGCAGTAAAGTGGGGGAGGGAGAGCCCCCACATTCATTCTCTGTGTCTTCCCTTGTCAAGATAGAGATTTCTGTTACCAAGCTGGAAGCCTCGATCTCTCTCTCTCTCTCTCTCTCTCTCTCTCTCTCTCTCTCTCTCTCTCTCTCTCCTGGAGAAGCAACTCCTTTATTTTGGGAGCTTGACCCTCCCACCAAAATAGTCTCCTCTCTTCCCTCACGTTTGTATGCATCTGCAGTATACACAAAATGCACACCTCCTCTGCTTCATGTAAGTGAGCACACTCTCAGGAGGACAGGCCATAGACTCATGACACAGGAAGCTGGGCTCCGAGAGGGGAAAGTGGTCCCCCAGCAGGACCAGTAAGCAGACTTCTGGCTCCCAGCCCAGCACTGGACTTCATGTGAACTCGAGAGAATAGCACTAGAGACAAATTCACACTCCCAGGTTTGAGTGGGTTGGCTTTTTCTTTTTTTTTCTTCCAAAACGTAGGATGCATTTCATAGTAGTTTTTTTGTTGTTGTTTCAAGTGGTATAATTTAAAACTATAAACTGTGTTTTTAAATAGGCCTTAAAATGTACTGTGGCTTTGAGGGGCTGTAATTGACTAAATAATGCAAATCTGATCATTTTATCACAGTTTAATATTTTGCATATTTTATCTACCCTGTACTGCTCATCTTTTTTTTTTTTCTTTTTAGATCACCAAATATGTGGGCTGCATTCCAGCCGTTGTTACATGGTGACCTACTTATATCATGACTTATTTAGGATTTTAAGGCCTTTCCCCCTTAGAGGTCCTTACACCCCTTGGAAATGCAGGAAGAAAACTTTTTTAGTCTTTTCCCTGATCCTGTCAAACTTTTATTTATCTATTTTTGAATGCAATAAAGGGGGAGAAGAGGAGGTGAATGAGAAGTCCAAGCTCACCCTGAGACCTGCTAAGAGTCCCCGGGGAAGTGATCTTGGTGCCCTCGGTCACATCTCTTCCTGTCACCTGCTCACACTCGGCTCTACAGCGACAGTTTCTCCCCCACTCTTCTGCCCAGTGCCAGTCACATACTCCAACTCTGAGAGGCACAGCTTTCAGGGTCCTTGACAAATGGTAACCAATTAATGTCAATTAATCTGATTAGCCTAAATAGTTAATTAAGCAGTTAATTAACAACATTATTGACAATAACCCACGGCTCCCAAGGGATTGCTGGTGGGAGGCAGGAATGTTGGGTGGGGGCAGTGGGGGGTCCTCCTTGCTCTGGGAATGGGAGAGCCTCTTCAAGTCACAATGGGGTGACAAGTGAGGACAAATGCTGGAGCAGTGGCCTCTCTGAACCACCACCCAGCTCTGCCATCAGCCCAGAATCTTCATCCAGGTGCTGACACTACCCAGCCTCAAGCCTTCCCTGGCTCCCAACCAGGGAGGAGAGGGTGAATCTTCCTTGGGAGACAGAATCTCAACATAGCAGAGGAGGGAACAAAGCCTTGTGTTTGGGAGGGGAGTCTCTGTCTCTGCCATTGTGGTCCCCTCCCTGGGCCTAGAGTCTCAATGCTTACAACTTCCATTGGGGAGGCAATTGTCACCCTTCAGCCCATACCACAGATGGAGGAACTGAGCGCTTCTTCTACACCAGCCCTGAGCTTGCACCGGAGACCTGTAGTCATAAATGAAACAAGTCCTTGTCCTCTAAGAGCAACCAGACTCAGGCACTTCAGAATCATGTAGCCACCATGGTTGTACTGTTTTCCCCTCAGTACTGAGGATTGAACCAATAGAGCTTCATGCTGAGCTCTATTGCTAGCATTTTTATTTATTTTTAACTTTTTTTCACTTTTTATTTTGAGACAGTGTCTCCTAAGTTACCCATGCTTGGATTTGAACTTGGGATCCTTTTGCCTCAGCCTCCTGGTGTTCTGGGATTGCTGGCATGTGCCACCACATCCAGCAGTTGTACCACTTCTGCGCTAGGGGATGTGGGTGACATTGTGAACCTCCCAGTGACTCAGTGCCCCTTGTCTACTTTGTGGACATTGTGAGGAGATATGTCAACCCACTCAGTGGGGGTCTGGCACACAGGAAATGCCAAATGAGATGGAAGAGTAAACAACCAGAGAGATATGGAGTAAAGAAGACTGAACAAGAGGCAGCCAGGGGCACTTGGGGGCACATGGAAGGAGAGGGCTTGGCACAAGGCATCCCACAGACAGCTCTGAGCAGAGGCGCTAAGGGAGCCGAGCGTGCAAGGCAAAGGCGTGGCCGACTCCTCATTTCAGTAGCACTATCACTGGGAGGCTTTAAAAACTTCCGACCTGTGGGCCCCTCACTCAGGTGCCCAGTCATCTGAGGTGGTCCTAGGAACTGGTTTTCTATGGACTCTTCTAGAAACACAGAGGCAGGCCCTCTGCCCCTACAGATCACGGCTATTGTTCTAGGAGCCCCAGGCCACGTGACCCATGTCCTGAAAAGGCACTGTGGGCCCCCCTCTTCTCTCCATCTGTCCAAATCATGCTCATCCTTTGGGGGTGACCTTCGGACAGCTCTGGCCTGTGCTCACCTGCCGGAACAGCCCAAGGCACAGAATTACAGGGCACCACGAGCCTCCTCCGACTCTCTGACACACCATTCCCTGAGCTCCTGGTGCCCTTTCTTCCTCTGCATCCCTGCTGCTGCCATCCCCTTTGCCAGAAATGCCCTTCCCCTCTGGCAGACCTGCACTCATTTAATGCAGCACATCTGTGAAGCCAGCTCCAAAGTCAAGCAAAACGCTGGTTGTTCCCGGATTCTCCTGCGTCACCTGGATTCTGCACAGAGAAACTGCTGGTTTCTGTGTACTGCTTCCACCTGTACTGTTCTGCTCCTCTCCTGAGCCAGAGTTCAATATTGGGCTGGGGGTGGTAATGACCATGGAGCCTTTTAGTTTACAAGAGCTGAGGAACTAAGGTTTGATGAAGGAACGAACTAACGAACAAACGAATGAACGAACGGATGACTGAATGAATGCATGGATGAATTTGCCTGCTTTCTGCTGTCCAAACAGCAGGCGACATCCTCTATTTAGGAGTCACCTCTCCCTGACACCCATCTAAAAAACAGGAAAGAGTAAGATGTGTTGAGGACAACAAAGGGTAGGTCACAACTGCCAAGAAGCCTGTGTCAGATGGGGCCAGAAGAGGGAGAGGGGGCAGGACTGTTGAGAGAAAGGACCTGTCAAATGACCTACCTTTTATTTCTTCTGGGAGATCCCTGTGGTACCCTACTGGGGGAAAGTAGCTCTTCCAGTCTGGAATCCCACTCTCCAAGCCTGGGGACTCTGTCTGATGCCCAGGGATGCATCGTGAGTGGGGGCTGGGAATGGCGGGCAGGCTGCGCATCTCCACCCTGGCCATGTCTCTACTCATGGTTTCCTGCCTGACCCAGAGCACACATGTCCCTCCATCCCTGTGCAAATCTCCCCAGTCAGCACCTAGCTCTGTTCCACTGCGCCAGCACCCTCCTGCCCAGGAGGACTTGGCAGCTCCCCCTGGCTTCTGTGTCCTTGATGGTGTTTCCTTCACCCTTTCCTCAACCCTGCCATGGCCTATGGGCTTTCTGACGTGCATGCCTCACCATTTTACAGCACTGCTCCCAGGCCTTCTGTGCCACTCCCTCCTTGCTTTCCAAATAAATCCCCAGCTCCTCCCACCTTTTCAGCGTCCTGCAGTGCCCAGTCCAGCCGAGCGCTCCTCCCATGATGCCCTCTCTTCTCTCACATACCTTCTGCTCTGGTTGCATTAGATAATTCATTCTCCCCTTTGCCCAGCCAGGGCTTTTCACGCCTTCATGTCCTTGCCCAGACTGTTCTCCAGAGTGTTATTACCTTCCCTGTCAATCTTTAAGGCCCAGCTGAAATGTCACCTCTCCCAGAAGCCTTCTCTAGAAGCCCACATATCTGTGGAGAACTTGGTTCTAGTATAACCTAACTGGGTGGCCATGGTCCTTTCCCACAACTGCCTTCCTTCCCCACTGCTCTGGTTGTTCCTCAAGGTCCGGGTCAGTGTTGGCTCCACCTGTGCCTTTAGGGCTCATATTGCACCCAGGAAATAGGAGGCACTCACTAAATATAGATTGTATGGTCTCCCATATTCAGGTGGTGATCACTGTCTCTCAGAAATGCGCTGGATTTGAATCTTCTCAGGTACTTTTTTTCTTTTTTCTTTGTTTTTGTGAGACAGTCTCACTATGTAGTTCAGGCTGGCCTTGAACTCACTATATAGCTCAGGTTGAACTTGCTTAGGCAATCCTCCTGCCTCAGCCTCCCAAGTGCTGGGATTACAGGCATGTGCCACCACACCTTGCTTTCTCAGATACTTTGAAACCCCCTACTTGAGTCACTCATTGATCGGGCACTGGAAGGCAGTTAGTATTATACCCACTGTACAGGAAAAAAATCAGGCCTGAGGGTACAGAGAGCGCCCAGATGAGCTTAGGGCCCAGGATATTGGGAATCACTGGGGTCCAGTTCTCAGGTCTTCTCTCTGAGGTCTTGTTGGATCCATGCTTTCCTCAGGGGATGGGTTACCTCCCTTGCCACCAACTTGGCCAGCCCCACCTCAGTCCCTGCTCTCTCTGGCAAACCTGTCACAAGTCACACAGTCTCCCTCTCTAGCGGGAGCCCACAGCCAGACAACCCCAAAGCTGTTCCCACCAAGAAGGGGAGCAGGGTGGGGGTTCTCTCCTGAGCTCTCAGCTTCCCAGGCACAGCCTCTGTATGGCCCAGAGGTGGTTCGATTCTCAGCCCAGGTGGGGGAATATGCTCTTTGAAGAATCTTTAAAGACATCAGAGAATGTTCATGATAGAGGGGACAAAGCAGAAGCAGACCTCTCCCAACAGCATGCGCCCATTATTTAACTTGATAGATCTATGAACACATGGGAAAGCCTGCAAGGAAGATACACCACCCTATTTATAATGTGTATCTTTGGGTAGCCCAAAGCTTGATGGTTTTTATTTTCTCCTTGTTTTTTGTATTTACAATTCTTGTGTAATAAAAACATTCCTTTCTTTTTTTTTTTTTTTTTTTGGTGTGGAACTGGGATTGAACTCAGGCCCTTGAGCTTGCCAGGCAAGCACTTATTCTACTGAGCTATCTCCCCAGCCCCAAACATGCCATTCTTAAGAGAATTCAATACAACTTGCTTGTACTGCCTCCACCCTGCAGCTCTGGGGATGATGGTGTGGAGGAACTTGAGGGCCATAGCTCCCAGTAAGGGTGCTGGGGTCTGGGAAACTGGGCCCAGACTCCTGATAGCCTTCAGAAGCCTTGGCAGGAAGCTGAAGGAGTTAGGCACTGCCTGCCTGCTTCAGCTGGCACAGCTGCCTCTGCAGTGGGCAAGAGGCCAGGGTGAGGGTGGCAAAAGGCTGAAGCCAGTCTTCCTGCTGAGGAAGCTGCGCCACAGCCAGACAGGCTGTCAGGACTGTGGGCTTTTAGCTACAGGGCATCCCTGGGAGTAGAGAGTGCCCTGGAGCCAGGATCTCCATGGCCACTGAGGGAGGCCTTTCTCTTGGGCCAACAGTCATCCTGGACCTGGCTCACCTGCTCCTGGATCTCCATTCTGTATGACACAGGGGGGAGGCCTGTGGGGCCAGAGTTGCCACCTTTCTGTGCTCAGGACCCAGAAAAAAGAAAAACAAGAAGTCAGAAGTATCAGTGCCTGGTAAGTCATAGGAAGACCCAGGCTGGCCCAGGCTTTGTCTATGATTGGTGGTAATGGGCTTTTCCTGTCTATAGAGCCCCAACTCATGTTACTAAACTCCTTCTATCATCTGTCTCCTCCTCATGCATTGACCTCAGCTCTCCTTTGAGTGCCACCTGCTCCTCACTGAGCTTTCTGCTGTTCAGTGGATCCCGCTTTTGGGTTCCTTCTTCCCTTATTTCCACTACCTCCTGTTCCTGGCTCTCCACAGAGCCAGGAGGCTGAATGAAAACAAAAGGCACTCACGAAATATTGATTGTATTTCTCCTGTTCTTGCTGGTCCTCTCCACTTGACTTGAACTAGTTGCCCACCACCACCAGTTGCAAAATCCCTCCTCAAAATTCCATGAATCAGTGTCAGTCACTGCACCCTTGTTGCTTCTCTGTACCTGTGCATAGGGGTCCTGGGGGCCTCAAGGGCTCTGGTGGGAAGCTCTGGGAGCTGTGAGGCATCTTCAGTGTCTCTGTGAGTCACTTTAAAGTCAGGGCAAGGAGACATCTAATCTTGGCTCAACTAGAGTCCTGGAATCCCAGGTGAGCTATAGGACCCCTGCAGGTGGTTTTCCCTTTCAGTTACCCCAACCTGTCATTGGGAGAGAAAGGTGAATTTGAAGTCTGAGCTGGAATAAACCTTAAAACACTCGAGGTGATGTGTGCCTCTGCTGATGGAACCACAAGCCTCTTAGAGCAGAGAAATCTTAAAATGTTAGTGCTAATGGGGACTTTGGGGGCTATCTACTCAGACCCAGTAATGGCAAGGGACTTGTTCAAGATCATACAAGCAGCCAAGATCAAAGCTGCACCTAGAAGGAAGGTCATGGGACTTCTGTTCCCAGAGCACAGTTCCTCTAGTGCATGCCACTTTCCATGACCCCTGCTGGCCCACAGTGTCCTGGTTGACCCTCACTCAGGAAAGATGGAGAGGCAGGGACAGGTGTCTGCAAAACCATCTAAACCCCCAAGACAGTAAGCTTGGGTTGTACGCAAACCTTACTCTGTGACCTTGGAAAGTCACATCATAGTTCTAGGCCTTGCTTTGCTTATATGTGAAGGAAAGACAGTGGCAATTTTGTACCATGTTCTGTGAGGATGACATGTGAGCTTGTGTGTGTGTGTGTGTGTGTGTGTGTGTGTGTGTACGTGCAGGAGTTAAGGAAGGGAAGCTGTACTCTTCTAACCTCTTATCAGCACCCTTGGCTGGTTTCTGAGATAGGAGAAGCTACAACTTTGTTCCTGGGAGCAGTAAAATGTGGGTAGAGGAGGAGCAGAGGAGTCTAACAACAGCAGTGCTGGCAGTTGGTTGTGACCATGGGCCATCTCAGGGGAAGGAGGTTACCCACTTAGAAAGGGAAAGGCATCATCAGTTTGCCAAAGTCGGTAAGAAGCTGCCAGGCAGAGGTGGTGGGAAGTAGGAACAGCAGTAAGCAAATGGACCTAGTCCAGACTTACCCAGTGGAGGAAGGGGTGGGTGGCAATGGGGGTGTCCAGCTTTCAGTTTAAAGCACATTCTACCTCAAAATATCCTGGTGACCTTGGGAGAGTCATCTCCTTACTGCACTCAACACCTTTACCCATGTGCCTCAGGCTCCCCACCTGTGCAGTTGGCACCATGAATCAAGATACTGGCATTTAACTGGGCCTTGATATAAAGACATTGAGACAAGTTGTCAATAATGCCTTTGCCCCTGGGAAGGTAGCTCGAGTGGCTCCATGACCTTGGGAAAGTCACTCAAACCTTGTCTCTCAGATCTGAAAAGGGACAGTGATGCCTTCCTTGGGGAGCTTTTGTGAGGATTATCTGAGCCAACTGTAGTATTGTGCCCCAAACACAGCCTGGTATGATGCCCTCCACCAATATCCACCTCCTCTGGGAAGAGAGAGATGTGCTTCTTCAAACATTGTTGCAGCTTCCCCACTTATCCACCTTCTCCATTAGCAACACTTATTCATAGTCTATGTACTAACACCCATCCAGCACCTTATAGATTCAAAGTAGTTTCCTATCCATTATCTCAAGGATGTCTTTTCAACAGCAGAACCAGGCTCACAAAGCTTAAGTAGCTCACATGAGGCCACATAACCTAGATTTAACCCCATGTCTCTCTGACTTCAGAGTCAGTGTCTTTAGACTCCCACCTCTGGAAACCCAATTCATTCTTTAGTCACTCTTCAAGAATTCCTCCTCCACCCCTCACAGGATAGTGGGATGGGGCATAAAGTTAAAGAACCAAAAAGCTGGTGTTGTGTGGGAGCAATTTCATAGCCAACTTGGCCCTATTTCTGGCTGAGGAAGAACCTTCCACAACCTGGGGCCATGACCTTAAGATTCCCTTGGGACAGAGGAACTCTCTGGCCCCAGTCCTGCTGTCCACTGAAGTACCTGCCTTTCATCTTGACATGGGAGCAAAGACCAGCCCAGGTCTCCCTTGGTGGGAGCAGTACATAAGTGAGGTCCTGGGGAAATGAGGAGTTATGGCTGGGAAAGAGCACAGACACTAGATACCAGGGCAGGGCTGATGCTTTTTTTTTTTTTTTTTTGCTTTCCCCAGCTCTTTTCTCCCAGTGGACCGTCTGCCAGGAGCAGGAACTGCAGGAGGCTTTGACACTGTCCAGTCAGGAGCCCTGGGAAGGTGGGGGAGGTGGCGGCAAGGGAGAGGCTGCGTCTCTTTTCTCAGCCTTCCTCTGTATCAGGAATTTGCCATGGGGCTGGGCCCACTATGCGCTCTGGAAACTCTCCCTGGGCATACAGAGATGCTGCCAAGAACCCTCCTCCCAAACTCCCAGTGGCTATTTTCTCATCTGGGTCCTCCATTGGTGTCCCAGTGTGAGAGTAAATGCCAGCCTGTGTGAGACCCAGTTCTCAGTCCCAGCTTCTGCTTCCCCAGGGGCGTTTGGGTAGCTGGGAAAGGAGCCAGACTGACCCCTTGAGGACACCCCCTGCTGGACAGAGGCCTAGCATCCAGGTGGGGGTCTCTCAGTGACTAGCATCTCCAAGGAACTCTGCATCTAGCTTTCTCTTCCTTGGAGAGTAGGTCTTTCTCTTCAGTTGGGGGAGGGACACTGGACTGCAACTGGGGACCTCCCTGGCATCTTGATGGGCAGGAGCATGGTAAGGTATGTCCTAGGGTCTTGCCTGTGACCCTGTAGGGTTTTCACTTTCTCTACCCCTTAGTGAAAATAACAGCGTTCCTCATCTCTGTCCCCCAGGTGACTCAGACAGACACTTTAGCAGTTACTCAAAGCCCACCCTTTGCCCTGGGGCCTGCAGACTGGGGTCCCAGGCCCGAGGTTCAACCCTGCCCCAGCCCCGCTGGGAAATTCCCCCGCCCCAGCAGGGGCTCTCACCTCTCTGATGACTGCCGCACTCTGCTGGGCGCTGGAGCCAGACCCTCTGGCCCCGCCTGCCCTGACCGCCTCCTTGGCTCAGCGCGACCGGGCAGCTCCGCGGCCCCCACGGCCCCTTGCTCTCCTCTCCCCGCGGGCGCCGCTGCCGATTGCTGAAATGCTGGACAGCGCACAACCATAGAGATGGCCTCCTGGGTCGCCTTCTGGCTAGAGAGGCATAGCAACTGAACTCCTCGCGCCCTCTGTAGGCCTGGAGGGCCATCTGCTGTGGAAGAGACGGGAGAAGCGTCCAGCCCCAGGGGACCTGTGTCTCAGCGCTTGTGAGAGGTACTCCCCAGTTCTGAGAGAACCATGGGGCTAGGGAGATTATTAGGATCTGAGAACATCACTTGGTATGCAACGTTCTCACCAGGACTGTGCGCAGGTAGGGTCTGGCTAGGAGACAGCCCCAGGACAACTTTGTCATTAAATTTTCTGGAAGCTGGACAAAAGTTCCACGTTGCTGAGTCGCGACTAGAGGGTCTTGAGTTCAAGTCAGCGTGTGGTTGCTCTTGCAGTGACTTCGAAAGCTTGTTCTTTTTTGCCTCTTCAATGAGTAGGCTCAATGCAAAGTGTTCAGGAGGAAGGGTTTTGGGGACCTGAGACATTTCCCTAGTGGAAACCCGGAAGGTGCAGGTCCTTGCTTCATGCCCTCCAGAGGTGTCCCCAAAGTGGTCTCAGGCGACTGGGCTAGGAGGTCCACAACAGCCCGGAAGTGTGGGACAAGGGTAAGGCAAGAAGATGCACAAGCATGCAGACTTTCTTTTTTAGGTAGTGGCGATTGAACCCAGGACCTTGGCAACTGAGCTACATTTCCAGCCATTTTTAATTAAAAAAAAAATGTTTTTGGTGTCATAATGATCCTTTTGTCTCAGCCTCCCCAACACTGGGATTAAAGGCGTGTGTCACTACGTCCAGTTTCGGGGTAGCTCTGGGGCCAGTCCTGTGTCAGCCTTCCCAGGTGCGCATCACCACACACCGGTTTTGGTGTCCAGCTGGCATGGCGTGTGGTACCTGCGATCAAACCTGGGTCCTTGTGCTTGCCAGGCAGATGCTTAGACTGCTGAGCTATCTCCCCAGACCTACCGCCCTTTTATTTTAAGATAGGGTCTCACTAACTTACTAAATTGCCTAAGATGGATGCCTTTGCCTCCTCCCAGAGGGCTGGGATTCCAGGTGTGCATCACCACACCCAATTTGGGGTTCAGAATTTAAGAAGAATTTGCTACGCTTGGGTCCAAGTGTATTTGCTGTGAGTCTGCATGGTTCTGAGTCTGTCCCTTTTTGTATCCAAGTCTTTGAGTCTGTGTCTGTGTGTACTTTTTCCCCTTCCCTCTTCCTTTTGCCAGATTTCCTTGCAAAACTCTCTTTGAAGTGTGTGTGTGTGTGTGTGTGTGTGTGTGTGTGTTTAGGATCCTCACACTGTTTGAGGAACAAAGGTTAAGGGTGGGCTAAGCTGCTGCAGCCCCAAGCCCCCCAGGATGCACCCTCAGCTGGGCTTTTGCCTTCTGGCTACATGAATATTTCATCTGCAGGGGCTGTGGGTGAGCAGAGTACCAGTCTGCTGCCCCCTCTGCTGGGCTGAGCCTCCCAAGGCAGAGCGGAGAGCAGGCAGATCAAGGGGTAGGAAGGGTGCACCAGAGGGCCTGCAGCTTCTGCTCACTGGCCGTGTGTGCTGGATATATGCAGGCAGGGGAGGAAGGACATGGCATCCTCCATCTCGTTCCTTGGATGAAAGCTGCCTTCCCGAAACCTCCCTTGCCACATGGAGCTGGTTCCTGAGCAGGCTCGGTTCGAGTCTGTTTGGAGCCAGTGCCTGGGAAGGCGGCCCGAGCCAGGCATGCTGCTGCCTTCCTCTCTGCTGTCCCTACAGCCCAAGTGTCCCGGGCTTTGCAGCTGGAGCTGCTTCAGGGAGAGAGCATGGGCAGCGTGTGTCAAGGGGTGCAGGCTGGCTTCATGCAAACCTGGGGGCCTTGTTCTATCAAAGATGGGGGAGCTGTGAGAGCCTGGCTGTCTCTTAGTGCTAGCCCCCCTCCCTTCTTTTGTCCTGGCTCACAGGGAGAGACCTCTTCCTTGGTTTCCCTGCTCAGCGTGGCAATTTTCTGAAAGAGCTGCTTCTGCTCCTGTTACTCATTTCAACAAATGGTGGCACCATCTGTGCTGGCTTCTCTGCCCTCCTCTGCCCACCCTGGGCCTTGGGAGGCTGACCTTTGCAACCAGGTCCCCCTGCTGTGGCTCCTAATGAGGTCACCCAAGGGCAGGCATCCCAGCAGCATGGATGATGGCAGGCGGCAGGGGTGGGAGAGCAGTTGGATTCCTCCCTGTGCTGGGCTCCCTTCCAGCTCTGGCCCAGAGCCCCCCTTCTAGTTGTAGTCCAGCTCTGGCTTTCAGTTTCCACCCTGTGGTGCTTAGAGCCAGGGGGTGGTGACAGCGCCCAGCCATATGTCTTTGGTCCATTCTTGAATCCCCGCCCGTGGTTCCTGCACTTAGATTTTGGAGGGCTCTGTCGACTTCCTCCTGGGGTCTTGAACCACTGTCTGGTCTCTAAGCCAGAGCCCCCAATTTTTCCCTCTCTCCCCTTAGAACTTCACCCCTCAGAGCTCTCCCCTCATCCTGAGCACTAGCGTGTCTGTCTAGGCCCAGCCTCACACTTAGTCACCGCCTGGTGCCCACGCTCACTCCCTGCCCCTCTGAACCTACATCTTTCTCAGAGGACTGGTGATCAAGGGACCCTTTCACCACCTGCCCACATCAAGCAGTGTCTCCTTTCCCGAAAGTTTTTCCCTCTTAACCTCTTAATTTTTTTGTGGTGATAAAATATGCATAACTTACAATTTACCATTTTAACTACTTTCAGTGTACAGTTCAGAGGCGTTAATTACACTCACATTGTTGTGCAGACATCGCCACCATCCACCCCCCAGACTTGGCTCCTCTTCTCAAGCTGAGACTCTCTATCCTTGAAACACTAACCCCATGTCCTTTCCCTCAGGCCCTGTCACACACCATTCTACTTTGTGCCTCTATACATGTGACAGCTCCCAGGTCCGCGTATAAGTACAGTCACACAGCATGTGTCCCCTTGTAGCTGGCATATTCCATTTAGCATAAGGCCTTCACCGTTCATCCATGTTGGGGCATAGGACAGGATTTCCTTCTTTTTAAAGGCTGAATAATATTCCACTGTGTGGATAGACCACGGCTCATTCATCTGTTGATGGATATTTGGGTGGCTCCCGTGTTTTAGCTGTTGTGAATAATGCTGCTGCAAACATGAATGTACAAATATCTGGCCAAGTCCCTGCTTTCTCCTCTTTTGGGTATATGCCCAGAAATGGAATTCCTGGGCCATATGTTAATTCTGTGTTTAATTTTTTGAGGAACTACTGAATTGTTTTCATGGTGGCTTCATTATGTAGATCCCATCAGCAATGTAAAGTGCTCCCCATCGCTCTGCATTTTCTTTCTTTCTTTCTTTTCTATCTTTTTTTTTTTTTTTTTTTTGCTCTAGTCAAGGGAGGGAAACTTTATTCACGCCCCAAGGCTGCAGGCATTGGGCAGGTGGTGCCCTTCTGGACGAGGGGCTGGCTGAGCTTTATTTGACCTTCTTCTTGGG
>NDGN011545335.1:0-11902 GCA_002564285.1 Tympanoctomys barrerae
TATATATATAGTGATGGGTTCCTCTCCAGAGTATACTCACTACAATCAAGAAAGAAAGAAAGTAAAGTTTTACACATCACCTCGCTAGATTTGTACCATCCTAAGAAAATTTAATTCAATTTCTCCAGAAAGACACTTGCGTTGAAAAGAGAGCCTAACATAAAATTTGGGGATCAGCTTGTTATTACAGTTTCTCTGGTCAATCACTTCCTTCTGTTTTATTATACGAATATAGAGGCTACAAAAAAATGTCTCTCAGTTTTCACTTTTTCAAATTGGAAATTGAAATACTTTCATCCTAACCAAGGTAAATTTGAAGTCAGGATTTATTGCTGCTCAGTAGTTTGTAATGATAACAGCTGACCTATGGGAGCAGAGGTCCACCAACACTGATTCAGATTTTCCATTTCTATCTACAAAGCCACAGTTGCTTGGACCCATCTTCTCTAACCCCATGCCGTCTCCTGGCATCACCTGGTTACAAACTTCAGCACAAGATCTGCTTTCCATTCTAGCTTATTTCAATGTCATGTTGACTCAAGCAAGTCCCCCATCACCAGGATAGTATTACTTAAAAATATGAAGTCTGTCTATGTTTTTATTGGATGAGACAGGTAAATTAGAAAATAGTAAGGAAGAGCTTATAAACAGCTAATAGTGTCTGTTAATTTCCAGGGAAACATGTATTTACTCATCTTTCAAATTCCTTTTTGTTTTGTGTGTTTTGATTTTACTATGCAGGCTAGTGGGATTTGCTGTTGTACCACTACGTACTCTTAAGGAGTACTTCCCATACACCAAGTAAGAGAACCAGTCCCAATACCTTGTAGACTGTCTTTATGACACACAAATTTTATACTCTGTCCCACTAACTTTTCCTTTTTAAAAAAAAATGTATTTATTTGTTACAGGGTCTCACCATGCAGCTCAGACTTATGGTGATCCTCCTGCTTTCAGTCTCCCCAGAGCTGGGATTACAGGCATGTGCAACCATGCCCAGACACTGACCACCTCAGCCCACCCTGGGGGCAGGACTGGCACGGCATGTGGTGCTAGGGATCAAACTGTGATCCCTGCCCTTGCCTAAGCTTGCCTAAGCAGGTGCTTTAGTCCACCGAGCTATCTCACTGGCCCCATAACTTTTCCTTTTTACTCCCTCCAATCTCTACATTTCTAACTCACTTTTCACCTTTCTAAGAGATGAATAGCTTTCTAAAAAATCCCTAAGATAGAATAAACAAATCTTGAGGGGAAAAAAGACCTGTGTCCATAAAATTTTATGATGGTTCTGCTTCTCAGGCAAAGTCCCTGAGAGTTCCAAACTAGCTAAATAAACCAAAGATGTACCCAAGATAGGCCATCTGCACCCTTACCCCCGTGCCTGCTGCACATATCTAATCAGACTCCAACTGCCAAAAGAATGCACTTTAGGTCTCTAAATAGGAAATGAAAATGTCACCTAGAGGTTAATGACAGCAGACATTAGCAGCTGTGAGATATTTAGTGGTGAAGTCACTATTTGTATACCAGAGATGAAGAGGGAGGAAGGAAGAGTGGGGACTCATAGCAGTAAAATCAGTCCAAGTAGCTTATCTATCTTCAGACTGTCATATTATTCTGAGGAAACCTTGTGGCAACAGTACCATTTTCTTTGAGTACACAATCAAGCAAAGAAGAAGGGAAAGTCTGAGCTATAATCTGATCTTATAAGTTTGGAGTATTTTAATATAGTCTATATTATTTTTACTGCTAACAATTATTATGGCAAATAGATTTTAAATTGTACTGTGAATTTCTTATTGTTGATCTAAGGAGAAACAAATGGCATCATGCCTTTTATGCTGAGACATGTGGAAAGCCCCTAGCAAGCACTGCTCAAACTTAATTTATACATTTGTGGGAGGAAGAAACCAAGACTCTCCTCAGGCCATTAACCTAAACTGGATTTCAGAGAGCAGAATCTCACTTGTACAATTCAAAAGGCAATCTTTGTGCTACTACAGCTTTAATTTTTTAAAGCTTTGGATTTTTACAAGACACTCTCTGCTGTCTACTCTGTCTCCTGTCTCTCAGCTTCTTTCTTCTTTTTCCCAGAGCACGTGTCTATTTATACCATCACGTTCTGGCAGGAAGCTTTGCTCAGAAGGATTGTAACCCAGATAATATCTGTTGGTTGCAGATTATTCAATTATAACTTGCCTTATTTCTCCAAGGATTACTTCAGATTGTTCTCGGCTGCTCTTTGGTTCTTTGTGTAATCTTTGCATGCAAGAGGGTAAAATGGCAATGCATTAACATTTTTTAATAAAAATAGAAATGAAAGACAATCCCTATAGCTTCATTTCGGAAGGAGGGTAGAGGGGTGAACCTTTAATGGCCAACGAAAGCTCAATAGTCAGGTAAGTAATGGCTTGCGAGTGATAGTAGGTGATGTTACCTTGGAGAGCCCCAGGAAATAACAGAATCGCTTCTACATCACAAGAAACTCCCAGGAATGGTAACAGAGTATCTGATTCCCCTGGATAATCTATGAAAAAACTTCTTGCACGAAATTAGTGAGGTGAGCTCCTCCCAATATTTGTGATGGGCAACAGGAAGGGGAAACGACACAAAGACAATGAATTTGTAACAAGTTAGAGAAAACATTCATCAAACCAGAAATTTGCACTTTCCATTTTATATTAATCATGCTCCTTTTGTCTGATCTTGGAAAAATGAAATCCTGTTCTCATTATTGACGTCTTTAGACCACGATGACAAGAAACTAGGAAATTTTAAGCTGTCTTTCTACTATCTCTTTCATCTCTACACTTTATTCATTCATTAGCATTCATCTTTCTGCATCTGCTTCGCTTTTATGTTTCCTGAGTTGTCTTCCTTTGCAAATGAGACAATCTGCAAAGGCAGTGAAAGAAACAAAGGACTCACCCTTGCTGCTTACAATGAAAAAAGTGAGTTTGTAGATGGCACGGGAAAGTCGGGGCTGATAATGATTTAATCAAGCTGAGATGGACAAGTGAAGAGTAGAATGCTAAACAAATATCCATAAATGTGAACTCTTGCATATAGGTTAAAAATCAATTGCACTAGTGGAGGAAAAAAAATATAACAGGTGGTGAAATTGATGCGGTAATTTTAATTGATTGTAAATATAATGTAGGTCATCAATAGCATGCATGGCTCTTGTCTAGAGTACGGAAAGTGAAAGATCTCAATGTGCTTTCTGCTGCTTAGAATGCAGGGAGAGTACTTGGCACACATTGTGAGCACCATATTTAAGGAAAGAGACGCTCAAAGGGTGAAATGATATCGGAGAGTGAACAGAATGCTCTACCAAGCAAGGATATATTGCTGGCAACGGAGAAGACCTATACTCGGTAGGCGGGTGTGGTTTAGATTTAATATATCCTCCAAAAGTCTCATGCTCAGCCGTGAGGCTTTGGTATGGTGGTTGGGGCACGGCAGCTCTGTACTCATCAACGGTTAGCTCATCGACGGGTTCACAGCTCACGTGCTCTTACGGGTGGACCTCGTTGCTAGGGACATCGCCTAGGGTGTGGCCTAGAGCACAGCACGTGTTCTCGAGAGCCCCGACAAGGGCCTCCTTTGTCCTCCTCCTGCTTCCTGGTTATCATGCGGTGGGCAGTTTTCCTCTTAGTCCACCTTGAAGCCAATCAGCCATAGACTGAATCCTCTTAAATCATGAGTCAAAATCAACCTGACCCCTGTAAAAACGGTGGGCGTCGGGTGTTTTGTCCTAGCGGTGGGAGAGTGACTGCAGGGGACCACAGTTAGAAACCCAACAGCTGCCTTTTCGGTTTCCATTACTTCTAGATCCCAAGTCGGGAGGACTCTAAAATTCAAAAGATTATACTTTAAACTATTTGATTCTAGTACCTTCAAAGCTATAAATTTGAAAGTGAATTTTTAGGGGCCGGCTTGATAACTCAGCAGATGAAAGAGTCTGCTTGGGCAGAGCGCAGGGGCCAGGGTTCGATCCCCAGCGTGCTGTGCCGAATCTGCCCCTGGGGCAGATTGAGACCGCGAATGAGACTGGGTGTGGTGTGGTGGCGCAGTGCCTGTAATCCCAGCATTTAGGAGGCTGAAAACTGGAGAATCACTGAGTCCGATCTACATAGTGAGACCCTGTTGACCTGTCCTATATACATTAAAAAAAAAAGAAAGTGAATTTTTACCATTATTTTCTTCCCACTGTACTTAGGAAAAATGTGTTTATACTTAGACCCATTACATATGTGTTATGCTTAACAATAATCACTTGTACAGCTTTGTAGAATATTTTAAAGTAGGCAAAATGCTCTGTATAAGCCAAGAATTAATTAACACTAGCCTCTGTAGTGTTTACCTCAAGAAAACATACAAAGCTTCGAGTCACGGCTCTGAGGAGGATGCTGAGGAATCAAGTAATGAGAAGCTGTTCTACAGTCTTCAGGCATATCACCACTTTTCAATTATTTATGCAGTTCAATCCCATGGAGAAGGTGCATTTTCCAGAGAACGCCTTCTAGTCCTCTGCACACTGGGGCTGGCAGAAAGCAATATGGGGGAAACGGAAGGGAAGGTTATGCTTAAGAGAGCTTGCCTGACCTTCCAGGAAACCCTTGGTATTAAAACAGGCCGTTTGCTTAGCACAATAATAATTGAGCTCAGGCCTTGTCATCTTCAAAGAACTTTAATTAATCCTCATAACACCCTAGTGGGCTGCAGAAGGTAAGTGTTATTATCTCCATTTCATAGGAGGCAAAATACAGTTACAAATGGAGGGAGGGAATGGCTTTCCTGAGATAGCAGCGGCGAGCTAAATTTGACTGGAAGGGATACCTGAGCCCTCCTGCCTTCCTTCTGTGAAGTCCCTTCAGTAACATAACAGGCAGAAGGCTCTTGCTAAAGCTGCAGTGGGGAGGCAAATGACTGTGATCCCAGTTCTAAGTCATAGGTTTGTTTTCATGATGTACCCCTCACACTGTTGGCCTCTGTACTTTCAGCCCAAGGATTCTACAGTATTCATTATTTGCTGTGGTCAAACTGTTTCATTTTTTTGTTTTTCTCCAAAGGAGATAAATAAGCCCATCTTACTTGCTATTGATAGTGGATGCCGCCCCAACAGCTTCAGCAGTCATGAGACCCAGCTCAGAGGCTCCTAAAGAGCACAGGGTGTAAGCCTTCTATTCCCGTTGGGAATACACAAGGATTAGGTTCAATCCATGTTCTAAGCTCTGAGAAGGACAGCTGCTTCTTTCCATAGCCATTTCTCTCAGATATCACATTCAGAGGTTCTGGATTATTCAAGACCTTCTGAATTTCTAAGAATACTCTCCTAATAAGATGAATAAAAATTACCCAGAATCAATCCTGTATGACAGAAGAAATTTGGAACAGGACTCAGCATGAAAGGTGGGTTATACCTGGCAGCTCAGTGCATGGAGATGAATTGTCCCTAAGTCACGTGAGATGTTTTCATATGTTTTGGGATCAGAGACGTAAGGGGAGCAAGAGGAGAAAACCACAGTAATTTCATGTTTAGAATAACCTGAATTCTGGGGAGATACAGCACATCTTTATTTCTCGTAAGTTCTGGGAAGAATGGCAGCAGACAAAGCAAAGAGAGTAAAGACTGCTGTCATCAGAAGAGATTGAGTTAGAAAGAACAGACTTTGACAGGATAATGTGTATGTATTGAGGGTCTGAGTCAACTATTTGTTTTAGATTCCAGTGGGACGCAGGGAGATGGGTTGTATCTGAGCCAGTCTGCTGGTTGTTTTTTACTCACGTATGTTGGGTTTAGACTGAGGCATCAGTCACTGAATCTGCAAAAGAGGACACAAAGTGGAAATCATTTCTCCACTTCCCACTCCACATGTGAGGAGCTGACCTCCAGAGGCAGGTCGTGTTTCAAGGGCACTGCATGCATGAGGACAGTGGAAGTGGCTCTCGGGGAGTGTGAGCTAGCCACTCAGGTGATATGAGGAGCTCCTAGAGGACAAGAGAAGTCTTAGCTCATGGAACTTCCCTAAGGGTCTTTTTTCCTTACAACAGTGTTCATCCCAAATATTTAGTATGCTTCACTAACCAGAAGAGTTTGGTGAAAAGAAGATTCAGGCAACAGCTTTGCTAACTCCCCAGATGTGTGCCCCTCCCTAGAGTCCATACTCACCATCTTACAAAGTACCATTGTGTAAGGATCTAGATTTCTAAAATAAAATATGCATCCCCACCCCTCTCAAGTCAGCATTCTTTTTGCAAAAGGAAATTAAAGTGAATCACACAATTTTTTTTTTGTTAGTATGGTTGGACTGAATCAAAGAAAGGAACATTTCTCATAGGGCGTAGTTTCTGGTTCCTATCTGTGATGGCAGAATGTTTCACTTTGATTATTTCTTTTTTTTTAGTGTTTATCACGCTAAAAAAGACAACTTCCAAAAACAACCCCACATCCTATACAACTCACACTACCCCTACTTGGCACAATTATATTCATTTTTCAAATACCAACATTTTTTAAAGAAATACCATCATTTTTCAAATAATGTGCTCACTTTTGCCTCATAATATTTTGATGGTGACAAATGTACTCATAATGTCAATTAAGTAAATGAACAAACTGATGAATGTATGTAAGAACTTTGAAATCAAAGAATCTGCTTTGCAATCCTGGCTCCATCTTTTGTTAGTGCTTTGGCTGAGTGAGCCTCTCACCTCTTAAAGCCTCCAGTTCTCCATCTGTATAATGGGAATAACAGCATTTACCCTGCAGAGTAGTTACGAAATCTAGGTATTGTGCATTTAATGTACCCAGTACAGTGCACTTAAAAGAGGCTCAATAAATGCTAGCTATTATTAGCTTACTGTATTATAGTTAATTGCACATGTAATTTTATCTTATAGGCAACGAGGAACTATTAAAGCTTATTAAGCAGAGAAGTGGTGTTCAAAAGGTATCTTAGAGTCCAAACTAGTGAAAGGTGAAGGAAATGAAAAATTGGCAGGTTATCTAGACAAGGAATAAGCAAGAGTCAGGCCCTTCATTAGAATCACCCTAATGAGTTGAACAGAGACTAAGTGTGACTACCCAGCAGGTGACAAACGTAGATCCTGAGATTCTTGCCACTTCCTTCCTGTGCTACTGGCTGATGCAGCCCTTTGCTCTTTCATATTGCTCTTGCTTGCTTGCTATTCTGCTTTCTGTTGCTGAGTACAAGGCTCAGGCTTGCTGTACCATTTTATGTGAAGGCATGGTTCATCCTTTCTCCTACAAGCAGCAAAAGCCATGCTTGAAATCCCTACTCCTCCTTAATTTTGCTTTGATATTTGTAGTAGGAGAAAACATGAAACAATGAGAACAGGGCTCGGGGGTAGGCATTCACTGTGTAGTGTTTTGTTAGTGGTCAAGCTGCAACTTTCTTTTTCTGGTGAAGCAGAAAACAGATCTGAGTAGAGGGTGTTGTTGAAAGATTGTCTTCTTGCTGCTCCATAACAAAAAGGGAAAGAAAGGAGGGACAGACAAATCAAAATTTAAAAAGAGGGCTTAGAGATAGAGGTGATGGGGAAAACCCTAATGTTAGAGTGGCGTGTGTACAAACAATGCAGAAAAACTCTTCACATCTTTTTCCCTAACATGATGAAGAGTAGGAAAAAGAGCTTCATTGCTGGACAGCTGAAGGTCACTAGGCTTAGTGCAACGAGGCCACTGTGAAGAGAGCCACACCATGCTCCTGTTAAATGGAGATCTAAGAGGAGAAGCTACATTCATATGGGAAAGCCTTTCTTGCTGTACTGTAATGCTAGCTTGGGCTCTGAGAAGCCCAAGAAATATTGGGCAACACTTGCAAGTTTTTATCACTGATGATGTGCTGATGCTGCTCAAATAAAACCAGCACCCCTGAGACTCCATTACTCAGATTCCAAAATCTTAGTGACCTTGGTTAGAAACAAGATATGGGATCACAGGGAGCTGAAGTAACCCAATAAGACAGGCATCTTAACTACTTTAG
Organism: Tympanoctomys barrerae; assembly: GCA_002564285.1. Classification (NCBI taxonomy): domain Eukaryota; kingdom Metazoa; phylum Chordata; class Mammalia; order Rodentia; family Octodontidae; genus Tympanoctomys; species Tympanoctomys barrerae. The sequence goes on from NDGN011545335.1 coordinate 8,013, forward strand.
GAGAGTGGAAGCCCTTTAACCACCAATGTGCTGTCTACAGTGTCTGTCTGAGAAAGAAATAAATTGGTTTCTACGTCAGCTGCTGGGCTTCAGAGAGGAATAAAAAGGCAAAATGAGAAGCAAAATTGTTGAGCATCTGTCAGATCTATGTTGTAGTTTGTGACTGTGGCTACAAGAAGCAGTGGCAAGGAGTACATCTAATCCCGTTTGGACACTGCCTTGTAGTAAGTAGAGAAAAGAGGAAAGATATTACAAGATGATAATCTTCTTAGAGATGAAAGCTGGGACAAAAAGTCCAGGGAAGGATTATGAAGTTAGCTGCCTGCTGTGAAACCCACGAGTTACAGAGATGACACCAACTGAATAAGCCCACTGTGTCCCTGGTATTGACAGGGTCTTTAGCAACAGAGTCCATAGAGCTGGGGGAAGCCTACCACGCTGCCTCAACTAAGCAGGGACCACAAGCAGCTCAGCGAAGAGCCTTGGGCTGAATCTGCCTTCAGTTGCCATCTGCAAAAGATTGCAAAGAAATAACTTGAGAGACAGCTGTCTGGACCTGTTAATCCCTGGCCTGGACCCACTGTGCTTCTTTCTCTTGTGTTACAGCCTCTCCGTGGCCATCTGTGGGCTGCACGTGGCCTGCCCCTTGGTTGGTGAGGATGCACAAGCACTGGGTGGATGCGGAGCACTGTGCTTCCTTCTGAGCTTGCACCTCTGTTCTAAAAGATCTGACCCAGTCGAGTTCTCTGATCAGCTGCTTACTGATATATATATATATATATATAGTATATATATATATATATATAGTATATATATATATATAGTATATTCTATGATACATCCTTTATATATAAAATATTATCATGATATATATCATGATTATTGTATTATCATATTATTATCATTAATATCATATTATATATATATATCAATTTAACCAAATATGTAAACAGATATAGATATCTATATAGATAATGATTATTCCTCTCCTACAACTATACTTCATTATTATTCATGTATTTGGTATAGTCTCACTATGCAGCTCGGACTCATGGTGATCCTCCCGTTCTCAGCCTCCCCAGCATTGGGATTACCAGAGCATTGCACCACACCCAGACTCAGTCGCCATCTCAGCGCACCCAGGGGCAGGGCCTGCAGCACATGTGGTGCCGGGGATCGAACCCTGGTCCCTGCCTAAGCAGGCGTTGAGTCCACTGAGCTATTTTGCCATCCCTGTGTGCTCAATTTTAGAAGGCAGCAGGACTCACATGCCTATAAGATCTTCGTCCTTATGCGAGATACATTTTTGAAACGTTCTTGGATCAGAGCCTGGCCCACAGATACGAGGCTTCCACAGATTCCTGTCTTTCTTAGTCCTGTGATGTGCTGCCGTAGGAAATCTCAAACATTATTAACCTCAGTGTTTGTACTTTACGTAGCAGCTAGGAAGCCTCTCTCTCAGTGCGTGAGATTGCAAAGGACATTTCCTCACTCACTAGATGTACCCATGCAAAGACGAGAAGCAGGGCTTCAAAATGTGATTCCAAGTTTGCAATCGTACTCATTAAAACAATCATTATTGATAATACTCATAGTACTTGCATAGCACATTTATTTGCAAAGCCAGCATAAACTCTAGCTCCTGCATAAAAGGATGAATTAGCAACATTAATTTAAAAGACATCAAAGGGAAGAGGAGTTGATTTGGGTTTCAGTTTGAGGCCACAAGCCTCCTTCTTGGAGTTTCTTTCCTTAATACTGACACAATCACTTTGGATTTTGTAATTTTCTTGTCTGAAGAGGGAGTGAGAGCTGTGAAAACTTTGAATATTGTAAGGATCAGATCCTGTTTGAGCATTAAGAATCATCCACATTAAGGGCCTGCTACATATTCATAGCCTTGGAGAGTACAGATAAAAATATGACTTTTGAAATTTTGATTTGTGATCATTTCTGAATCCATATGTACTCATTAAATGCCATTGAATATATTTTTAATAATGAGGAGGAATTTGACAAATGACCTGTCTGAGCTGAACAAAGAGATTTAACACAGCAGATTTCACGCAGCAGGAAAAATACCTGGAGAGTGTTAAAATCCCATTTGTTAAAGCATATTGTATTATCGGAAACTGTCCATTTTAAGCCTGGTCTCATAGCATAGTCATTTTCATGGTAGTGTATAGTCTTATGTCACTACCTAAAGGAGAAATTAACTTCATATCCTCTAAATAAATAGGCATAGAGATAACTCTGAGTGCACACATTCCTTAAAAGGCTTTTTATCAGAAGGCAAACCATTCTAATAATTGTATAAAGCTCTGCTTAGAACTAGACTTCAACACATTTATCCTTTGGTATTTATGAGTTCTTTGTTATTCAAAGATTTCAAATCTGTAGGGAAGATTGTCAGAAATGGCCTAAACAACTAATTTGAACACAATATTACACAATACAAATATTGTCAAATTCCTATTACTTTATTTTGTATCATTTCTATTTTTTTTTTACCATTTTGTATTCCTTTTGAAAAAGAAATGACCTTCATATAAATTATGGGCAGATAAAAGAAGTTTTATTAACAATCAAGAGAACAAATAAATACTGAGTTTTGGGGTTCCCGGCACTGCGCTAGGAATTGATAGTTGGTCATTAAGTTGGGTAAGGCCGCATACCGTCAAGTTAATTTGATTAGATTCCATTCTTTAGTGAATTCAGCTGCTGATTCCTACTTCTATAGCTGTTGACTATCATTCATTTTTTTGCTATTTGGAGAACATAGTGTGGTCTTCCTCCTTCTGTTACAAGTCTAGAGCTTGTCATCCTCATGGCTCCCAACTCTTCATTACCTAAAAAGAGCACACTGTGATTGGTGAATTATGTAAGTCAGAAGGAGCACTTTCATATAAATCCATAAGGTGGTCCAAATCCAAACATAAATGACTTCTTTATGATCTGATATTTGAATTATTGTTACTGATGCTAACTAGGTTCCATTCGCATGGTTAACCATGGCTATCTGTACAGATTACTGTATTTCCACCAATTTTGTCTTTCGGGAAATACAAGCAAATCACATGGATCTCAGTTATTTAAAGTTCATTTTTAGCAAGCAGCAAATAGAATTCCAAAATAATTGGAAATGGTAAATATAGAAAACAATGTGGTAAATATGAGAATATAAAGAAATAGTATTGTAGATGTAGGTAGATTCTTAAGGATCCTTTAATCCAGTTTACATTACAGGTTAAAATTTCAGAATAAAACATGTTAAAGAGCCTATCCACAATAACACAGCATATACAAAGTGTTGGGCATTGTGCTATTATTTTTTAATAGTTAGGTAGCTCTTTACTCTGATGAACCCAACACTTTGAAAATAAATAATGAGTTCATTAACTCTTATTTTTGCAAGTTAAGTATCAAATACTAAATAAAAATGCATTTTTCTAGCTTGAAAGACACAGATCTTTTTCTTTTTTAATACTCAACATAGGAATTAAAGCTAAAGAGAAAATCCCGAGCCTGTAGGGGCCTTTTTCCTACATAAATATGACCAGCTGCACTGACCTTTACTGGGTGAAACTTGGACAAGCAGAATACAGTCCTAAGTTTATTTTGAAAATAATAATTAAGAAGTAAAGAGTGTATACACACATTCAAGGTGTATGTGCAATGACTGGGCATAAGTGTGCATCCTGCAGTGACCATCAGATGATGGTGTTTCTTTGTCATGTCTCAAAAAGAGATTATCTGCAACATTTCATTACCTCTCTCTCTCTCTCTGTGTCTCTCTCTGTCTCTCTGTGTCTGTCTCTGTCTCTCTGTGTCTGTCTCTGTCTCTGTCTCTCTCTGTCTCTCTCTCTCTCTCTCTCTCTCTCTCTCTCTCT
>NDGN011545335.1:11952-26096 GCA_002564285.1 Tympanoctomys barrerae
TCTCTCTCTCTCTCTCTCTCTCTCTCTCTCTCTCTCTCTCTCTCTCTCTCTCTCTCTCCAGACCCAGGGAGTGAACTCAGGCCCTTGCGCCTGCCAGGGAAGTGCTTATTCCACTGAGCCGTCTCCCCGGCCCCTACTTCTCATTTGTGATTGCCGTAACACTTCAATGCATCTTTCTTCTGCATTCTCCCCTGAAGCAAACAAGCAAAACTTTATACTAATTGTATCCACCCACTCCTGGTTACTTTCCCCTATAGTTCTCTTCTCCTGAACGCTTTGATTCCTTCTTACTCGGCAGCCAAACCTTGTAATTCTTCTTCAATATAATTCATTAATCTTGCATCTTGCTTTTCCGTGGCGCTTTCCTAACCACTCTGCGGCCTTTCACTGCCTGGATTGCTGCTCCCACGTTTGAAAGCTCCTGCATCAGGTGTTTATTGCGGTAATACTCACGCTACTGTAGTCCATCGCACAGCTAAAGCTTCTGCCCATTTGCACCATCAAGTCCTCAATATCCTCAACCTCCTTCCTGTGTTCATGTTACCCTTCTTAACTCAGCTTTTGTCATCTATCACTAGTTGTAATAATGCATAAACACCCTCTTCATTTCCTCTTGCCTGTTCTCATACTGCATGGAAAAACTGCTTATAACCAACATATTCTACGTGCCTTATTTTAAATGTTACAAGAGCAAACAATATGACTGGTGACTACATTAACTTTGAATTCATAATTATAAAATTGTAATGGGTGTTAAACATGTGCTATAAATCCTACTTTGGTTGAAATTTAACTGTTTTATTCTCTGAAGTATATTTTCCTCACCTCTTCAGTTGTATCCTAAAAAACACCTTCTGTCTCTCACATTACCTCATATATCACTGAGGTATTAGAGACAATTCAACAAGAAATTCTTCACTCTCATTCACAAAATCCTTGAAACTGCTCACCATTTCCTCTCTTGCAGCAATATCTGACTTCCTGTTAAAGCCTAGTTTCCCCACTCGTGACTGTTACTTCACACCAGATCAATTTTATTAGTGATCTAGTACCCTATTCATTTATTCACACAGCAAACATATATTTGAGACTACATAAAATATGAAAATGTCTTTGACTTCTGGAAGCTATAGAAAGGAAACTATTTTATTTCCAGTGTAAATTTGAGTGGGATACCAGAATGATTTGATACACATTTTAAAAGATCATAAGGTTATTGTTGAACTATAGAGACAGAGTAACAAAAATAAATACTCATTAGTAATCTCGTGCAAAAGAGAAGGGAAAAGAAGACAGGTGGTGGTTTGATCAATGATGTCAACCACTGAAATGGTGAGAAGTGTGCAGATTTGGGATGCAGCTTTCAAGTTAAAACCAGAAAGATTTGCTCACAGTGTGGATGCAGGGATATGAATAAGAGCGAGGAATTATCAATGACATTTGCAACTCTGTGCTTCTAAATTCTGCTGATATCTCCAATTTGATGTTCTAAAGCTATCCAATTCAACATTTCATAAAATTGGAGCCCTGTATCTCCAGTTACTCTAGCAACTAGATTTCCTGTGAAATGGTCTCTTTCAAGAAATGGTCCATTATTATCCATAGATTTCCAGGGCTGGTGAGATAGCTCAGTGGACTAAAAGCTTGTTTAGGTAAGCACAAGGACCAGGGTCCGATCCCTGGCACAACGTGCCCTGCTGGCCCCTGCCCACCAGATGCAATGAGCCAGTGACTGAGATTGGGTGAGGTCACACACACACACACACACACACACACACACACACACCTGTAATCCCAGCACTGGGAAGGCTAAAAACAGGAGAATCACTACGTGTCTGATCTGTGTAGTGAGATCCTATACCACAGACGTAAAGAGAAAAAAGAAAAAAAAAACTTATTCCATATTTCAGAAGCTTAGTAGTCAGACAATGAACTTTTATTTCTGTTAGCCTCCCTATGAAATTTAAAGCTAGGCATTTTGTTTTCTCACTATAAGCTACTTCTATGCACCAGCCAGGTTGTTGTAAAATACAAATCAAATTGCAACTATTTCCAAAGCTTCCTGTTCTTTCACTTCTTGTACTTAGTAAGTACATTTCTCATTTAAAATCTTGCTTGTGGCCTCAATATCTCTGTCAGCCTCTCCAAATTCATACCTCCCCTTTCCCTATTTGTCATCCTGTTCCATTTTTCACTGTCCTTGCTGTTGCTTAAAAATGTGCCTTGTTATCGCCCAACAATGGTTATTCCTCATCTCTGTGATCATGCTATTATTGTTCAGATGGCTTTCTCGTCTTTCCTTTAGGTTTTAATTTCAAGGTCACTTTCCCAAAGAGATTTCCCTGGACCACGGCATCTAAAGCAAGCTCCCTCATAGTCTTTAACCTACCTCCTTGTGAGATTGCTTAGCTATTTTTTTAAAGCAAATTCAAATAATACTGTAAGGTTTTATCTGCAAATGCCATCCCAGGGCAGTGAAAGTGAGGGAAATGGAAAGCAAAGCAGAGAAGGATTAGGAGCAGGTACAGGAGAACGTGTCCCTTCCAGCTTCTGTTTTGCTGAAACAGCAAGGAGATAATGCAACACCCTGCTCCTCCTCAGGCAGAGAACCTCCCACAGCGGTGTGGGCATCTGAGGCCTCCTGTCCGCACAAGAGTGTTAAATCTTCAGCATTGCAGGACTCTGCCATGGACCTTCTTGGCATCCGTTCAGGAAGCTAAGCCTCATCTCTTGAATGTGGAATTTCTACAAGTGACAGCAGGAATGAAGATCCAGGGAACACGCCTAGAGGCCTCAGAAGACAGAACCCCATGCACCCGCATGGAATCAGTGTGCCGTGGCATTTTTTGTGTAAGTGCTGTGCACGTGGGTGACAAGGGATGCCAAGAGCATCAGAGAGGTACTCATGCTGTGTCAGGCGCACATTGTACTGGTTTCTTTCTGGAGCTTATCAGATTATAGATAGTTCTAAACACCTGGCGTCTTCACCAGGCATAGTATGGGAGAGAGCAAGAAAGGATGGGCAGGAACCCAAGATGGAGAATGGGAATCTACCACCACGTCATGTCATGGAAGGACAATGGGACGAAATCGTGATGTCAAAAGCTGGCAAGGGCCACAGACACGATTAGCCATCTAATAAATGTAATAGGACCTAGAAAAGCAGGAGCTACTGATGCGATGGCAAGCAGAAGCAACGAAACAGCAACAAGGACTTGGAAGCAGATTTTTTACGTCAGTGGGCACTGATGGGATCGTTCCTAGAGTATCAGGCCCGATCTCCGTCGGGCTGGGGCTTGCATATGATGTACAAGCAGGAAGTCCAGTGGAGGTACAGTCAGGCCTCCTGCACGGTCGGTCATGCTCCCGCACCTGCAGAGGTCAGGAAAGAGATTACAAACTCATGAAGTAGTTACAGAGCTAAGCAATTTCAAAAGAACAAAGTTTTAAAAGAAAAAAATTTTCTTTTGGACAGTGTTGCCCTTCATTTCCCCCTCTTTTAGGTCCTTAGAAAAATCTTTTTCAATGCTAGGGCTAGTTTTATTAATTTAAAACTGTGTAAGAAGGGGCAGCTCTTAACTTACATAATCAAATTAATTAGGCAAAGCCTACAGAAAGAATTACTACAAGGGCTGTCAGGAATCCCAAAAGGGGGTTCAGTCATGGTCTCTCAAGTCAGATAGGCCACGGAAGCATCGCTGTTTCTGGTTCATTCGTAAGCCCAGTCACTTAACCTCTCTTGTACTTGTTGCAGGTCCGTTCAGACCATTCCAGAGAGCATCGGAACAGCAATTTTCTTCTAGGCCATCACAAACTTTTCTTGCTGTTCTTGTTCAGCTAATTGTGAGGGGGTCTCCAGGAGATCTGTTTTTGTGATCGTTGCCCCCCCCCCAATAGGAGGCTTCAGGCACACAGTTCCAGGACAGGCAGTTAGTTCTATTCTATTCTGGATCTGCAGCCTGTGCGTCCATATTTGTCTCCAGGACACAGATAGAAATCAAACGCACCAGAGGGGATTTCCTGTGGGGTCCTCTGGGCTCTTTATGACAAGCAGGCATCCATGTTTCTGGAACAGTAATAACATGACAGAGATCAAATCCAAGAATTATTAGGCCTCGTCCATTCCAGACTTTGGACAGAATTACCTCCCAGGTGTCAGTTTTTACAAGACAAAACTCAGCAGGAACTTGGATTATAGCAATTTGATTTCCAATAGTTAAATTAAACAGAGTCAGAACCTAGATCCCAATGTTAAATGTCAGCACACTAGTAACAGCAAACATTTTCTAATTATAACTGACAGCCTCAGGCTTTTTGGATAAGGAAGACAATTAAAAAAAAAAAGTCAGACTAAAAAAACATCCAAAGAGTAAGGAAAAGAGCCATACTGGTTGTCTTTTATCCCTCTGAGACAACTGCCCACAGAGTTTAAGGCAAAATAAGAACACAACTAGCAGGAGCAAGGAAGCAAGAACTGGCTTAAGCACCCTGAAAAGACAGGACAGTCAAGGGGAATTGGTCTGGGGCAATCTTGACAACTGTTTCCTCAGGCTTCAGCTGCTTGGGCACCACTCAGCATGTGTTGCCTTCAGCATGAGCCTCAGAGGAGCTGTCCAGGTTAATTTTTCAGCAGATCTAAGGCTGGATTTCTGAAACTCATAGAGATAGTCAAGGCTATCTATGAGTGCAAAAATATAGAGGGTTTTTAAACTAGATACAAGTTGTATGCAGTTTAGCTTTTCTTTCTGTATTGTCTATCTATCTGTAAGTCTTTAAATGGGGACAGCCCATTATAATGCATGATGTCAGAGCCAGTGATATAGTCCGGGCAGGCTGCCGTGTATGGTTGCCCAGGCAATGCTTGAGCTTGCAGAACATATGGCAGGGGCAGCTCTGGTTCTGAGTCATGGGCAGCAGGCTTCTAACCAGAAGCAGGAAGCAGCAGCAGGAAAGCTTTGGCCAACATAACTTTGTTCAAGGCCTATCTGGCCTGTCCTAGCCATGCTCCTTCCATCTGCAAACAGGATAGACTCAGCATCTGTCAGGGAGTTTTATATTTTGATCTGCTCTAGAACATTTATTAAACAGCACTAGGCAGTGATGGTCCACTGGACCCAGATCTATGGCAGGACTGAGTGATTTTATTGCTAGAGAAGTCTGGTGGGGATATTTGCATAAACGTCCTTGGTACTGGGTAAGATCCAGCACAGCATGTGGCACCTGGACAGCTAGGTTTTTGCCTAAGGTGAGCCTGTCACCTTTTTTGATCAGAAGGACAGAAGCCAAGTATTTGCACAGGTGGGCCACTGGGCACTCCCAGGGAATGACAGTCTGAGTTAGCGTCACTGTTTTTGTGAACACAAAAATCCAGGTTTTATAGAAGCTATCAGTTCTAAGCAGTTTGAGGAGGTTTTTGCTTTGTTTTGTGTTCTTATAACCAGTTTCTACCAGACATGGTAACAGGGTTTTTGTGTCATCCCAGCAGGCAGTTTGGGTGTCATCCTGGGAAGCTATCACCTGTGAGAGATTCTTCAAAGGCAGAATCGGGCATTGTTAGGCCAGGGCAGGCATTCTTCAGGCTGCGGCAGAAGACTGAGGCAATCAATACGGAGGACAATTGCAGCAGCATTAGCAGCCTGGAGACCTTGAACGGGCCTTACAGGCAGGAGAGGTGTACTATTTGATGAAGATGGAGATTACTTTGGGACAGAGCTTGATCATCCAAAGGGCATGATTGATAGAACCCATGGGGATGAGTCCTTTGTCTATACTTTTGGAAATGAGTCTCTCTAAAAATTTGAGAGCTAACATTATCAGGCTTTTCAGGCTGGTGTAGGCACTATTCTTCCTCCTGATGTAGAGTCACAGTCGATATCAAGTCCTGGAAAGTGGACCTAAGTGTGAGACAGGCTGGCCACATCCCAGGAGTGGGACAGGGCCCTGAAGCACATGCAGGAATTGATGATGATAAAGGGTATATCAATGTCATAGCATCTGCTTTGACAGAATTTCTTTCTAGTAGGAGCTCTAGTGGATAGTTTTAATAACTGTTGACATGCCTATCAGTTTTTACCTCCCTTTTTGAGGTCTGCCACCAGAGCAGTGTGGTACTGACCTGAGGCTTCCTGGCCTTCTGTCATGTTACTGTCCCAGTTTGGACATGCTTGGGGGAGGACTGTGTTCATCCACATATAAGAATCAACCACCATGGTGTGGACTTTTCACTGTGGACTTTTTTTTGGCAGAACCGGGGATTGAACTCAGGCCCTTGCACTTGCCAGGGAAGCGCTTCTTCCACTGACCCATCTCCCCAGCCCTTGACTGTGGACTTTTGACTTTAGCCAGTATTGGGCACCAGATAAAATAAAACAGCATTCTTCAGTATCAGCAGAAGCTCTGATGCAGGGCACAGAACTTGCGGTTATGGCCTTGGGGCTGGCTGAGCAGCTTGGGGTTGATGAATGTGAGGAGGAGGCAGGTCAGACTCAGGGTCCTCAGGCCGTACAATATGAAGCTTTTGTGGCTTGGGCTGAACCCGAGAGCCACTCAGATGGCCTTATGCATTTGTTTGAATGACTGAGATGGCTTGCTTGGTGAGCAGGACATAGGTGTGGAGCCAAGGTGGGAGAAGTTTTAATCCTTTTTGGCATCTGAGTCCAAACTAGCTGATCTTTTATCTCAGGACTTTCTAAGTTGAAAGGGCAACTCATAAGCAGAGGAAGACATCTTTCTGCACTGTTGGTAGCATGGAGAGTTTGCCTACAGGGATTTACAGTCCATCAGACTGATACATGGCTGGCTGCCTGTTTGTACTTTTCGTGACATCTGACAGCAAGAGGGGCTGTGGTGGGGTGGCATGGCTGATATTCAGGCCCAGAGACAAGTTTTTAGTCTGTATCTCTAGGAAGAGAGTTTTTAGAAGTTTAGGATTGTGGTTTTCTGTCTCAAGCTGATGCAAGCATCATGTCCCTCTCAGGGAACAACCGAAGTTGAAAGTGCAGGGTTAAAGGAGAGGGAGGCTGACTGGCTTGTGGTGAGGAAGCTGTCCTCCCAGGCCGCAAGTATTTTTTTTTAATTTATTTTATTTTATTTTGGTATTATTTTATTTTATTGAGAAACAAATATCAATGAGATGCTTTCCAAGCTGATTAATAGGACATTTTCAATAATCAATACATTGCACATTGTTATCTTCTTAGTGGTCATCCACAGCACAAGAAGCAGCTAGGGCATCCTGTCCAAGCACTACTACGACAAATCCTTCCTTTCACTGAAGCAAGCTGCAAGTTTGCGTCTAATAGAAGGGGCAAGAGGCGGGAGTCCCAGTTGCCCCAGGGACTTTTTGACAGAAGAAACTTTTGGAGACAGAGAGTTCTGTTCCATGATCTATCAGGAAGGTCACAGGTTTGTCTCCACCTTTGAAGTGACCTCAGGCTCTCGGGGGCCCAATGCGATAAAGCTCAGTTCTCCCTATCTATTGAGGCTCCACAGGGCACAACTCATTTGTCAGGGCTTGTAGTCCAGTTTTTCTTCAGTCAGTATATGAAATACAGAAGCAGTTGCTGCAAGTCATCTTGGGCAGGCATTAGATGAAGCCACTGACCAGGATAGACATGGAAGCAGAAGGCTCTGGAGGGAGGGCCTCTGTGACCAAATGCAGACAATGGCTAGCGGGAACCACTGCAGTTGGCTGGAAGTAGATGGTTAAGGAGTGGGGAGTAAAGCTGTGGGTGCTGGCAGCAGCGGTGGCAGCCAATGAGGATGCCCAGGTAGCATTTGCAGGAAGAAAGGGCTTCTTCTTCTTTCTTCTTTGAGATACAGGGAGTGGCTTGATTCCATTTTGAGCTGCATCAAAGCCCCTTTTCCTGCAGGCAGAAATTGGGTTTTCACTAATTAGTTCCCATTCTACCTCCCTACGGTGTATTTTGTGGAGCCTTGAATGCTGATGCAACAAACAAAGGGTGGGTGCCCCTCAAAGAGAGGCCATTCGCGCGCCCATTTGGCCACGCCCCTAAAGGGGACTTAAGTGTGGCTTAGCCAAGGAGAGCGCAAGGCCTCCCACTGTGCCATATGTCCATAGGCAGATCTGCAGGTGGGGGCCCAGTCAGGCCACTTGACCACGCTTCCCAATCTTGGTGCACAGACAGAGCAATGTATTGCTTATGCTTATCCATTCCATCCACCCCCACGTTCATGCAGCAGGAACTCAGAGGTTAAACATTCAAAACCCCGTTTCCATGAGGGTGGCCTTAACTAACAAGAACTGATCAAGTGCCTCTTTTGCTAGAACTGAGCAGTACTGACATAGTTACTAACTAGAATGCCCCTGGGGGGTGTTGAGGGGATCTTACTGGAATAAGACAAGCAGAAAGACAGACTGACAGTTTGCATCCTCTCTCTTTTCAGTGTGATGAGAGCCACTCAAGGGAGGAGCCAGGAGTCCTCTGTTAGACCTCCAAGAAGACCCAATAAATCTCGGGGGTGTGCCTTCCCATCAGGACTGGAGAGGTCCTTGCTCTGTCCACATAAAGGGGCGTGTGGGCTTTCTTCCCGGCCACTGCACCAGATGCAACGGCAAGCAGAAACCCTAAAACAACACCCAGGATTTGGAGGCAGAGTGGTTTCTTTTATTATTTTGCTTTCTATGTCACTGGGCACTGATCAGGATCATTCCCAGCATCTCTGGTGGTCTAGGGCTTTTATATGATGCCTAAGAAGGAAGCACAATGTAGGTAGAAAGGGGAGACAGAACAGCCTGATTAGCTAGAAGGGCTGGATCGTCAGTTACAAGGCGAGATTAATGATCACCAGTTTCTGAAGCTTAGTACCATCAGGCATTATTTATGTTTTGTTATGGTCTCTTGGTTATAGAAGTTAATAAAGTAATTACAAAACCATGAAGCAGTCACAGAGGTATCTTGTGTTTCAAATGAACAGAATTTTAAAAAGAACAATTTCTCTTGTATGTTTTTTTTTCCTTTCACCCTAACCTTAGAAGGGAAAGAAAAGAATAAGGAAGGATAAATACTCCTTTCTGCAAATAATAAATCTGCCAATGCTTCCTAGATCCAATTCAACCAGAATCTGGAAGTCAAAGGAGCTTGTCCTGGCCTGGGATTTTGCAAGAGGAATAGTACAATACAGGTCACATTTTATAAGATTATTTTATAATAAATCACCCAAAGAATCATATACAAAGAGTACAGAAAATCTGTCCATACACTAAAGACCGAAAAGCCCAGCATACGGCCTGGGTCATATTATAATATCCACCATAAGTCCAGATGAAGACCTAGAGCTCATAACAATGCCTCCCACAGGTCCAGCTGGAGGCCTAGAGCCAATGGCAATGTCTCATACAGGCCTGCTTCACATATCTGAACTGGGAAGGCCTAAAGGTCAATGGTAGAAGCTAGGAAGTCTATACCAGCAGGATGAAGGATCTCTGCTAGCAAGCTGAGAGGTCTAAACAGGAGCCAGGAAGCAATGCTTAAGGTAAGAATCAAAGGTTTTCACCAAAATACCACAGCCATCCTCAGCAACAGTGAGATCCCAGGCTCCTCCAGTGGTGGGGAATGCCAGGTTCCCAGCAGGAAAGCCAAAGTGGCAAGCTTCACCAGGAGACTGAGCAGTGTGCTGTCTTCCCCTCCGGAGCTAGGAAGCTAAGATCAAAGTAAGAATCAGAGCTCCCCAAACTGCAGCCATCCTCAGAGAAAAGGAGGTCCCAAGTTCCTCATTAGTAGAGAACAACCAAGTTCCTAAGGAAAGCCAGCATGGCAAGGCCCCTCCCCCCAGCAGAATAACCCAAGAGAGCCATCGGCTTCCAACAGCTTCTCCAAAGAGCTTCTCTAGCAGCCTTCCAATAGCTTCTGTAGTTCTGCCTCTTACGCTGCTTGCAGTAATCTTCAGAGGGGCCTCCTACACCCAGCAACGTGCTAGTTTAATTCAGCTGAGTGGAACAAGTTGACCACCAGTGGACAATCCACTAGAGCTTAAGTCAGATACATTGCGAAAGTTTGTGTGCCAGGACATAGCAAGACATAGAAGAACAGAAAATTGGATCAGGGGATGTAGACCAAATCAAGATTATTGAGCCCAAGAGACCAGACTTCAAACTGTAAATACATAGGGCTCATTCATTTTTTCTTCTCAGTCTTGTCACTTGATACAAGAACACTGAATTATTTCATTTGGAACGAATGAATAAGTGGACTCAGAAAATATGCTTTCAGCCTTCAACTTCACTTACAGAAACTGTAAAAATGTTGACACTCTATAGCAGTTGTATTTAAAATGTGCTGAAATATACACAAAAACAATATGGAACCATCACTTCTCCAAGAAAATGTGCAGCACAAAAACCAAAATGATCACGATTTTGAATGTGTGGATTTTAGCAGTTCTATCTATAAAAGTTTTCACTTTATTATGAGTCACAACATATTAACATGTACATGTATAGTATACATACACATAAGTGAATATACATAATCTTCACACAAAGATATGGAAGTAGTCATTTCTATGCCCACTAATCACAAAGCTTAAGAAATAAAAATGGAGCACTGTTTTTAAAGTATCTATGTACTTTTCCTCTATTTCTTGTCTTTTATTTTCATTCAAATCTTTAATTCATCTGAGAGTAATTTTTATACATGATATGAAAAACGAGGTCACAATCTTCTACTTAAAGGTGTATGATTTTCACAAGTGCTAAGTAGACCATTTGCTCATGTATCTGCAATAACAACTTTCTCATAAATCAGATGTTCCTTTGTGCAGTTATTTTAAGTTCTGTGTTCTGCTCCATTGGCCAATATGTCTAAGCTTCTATTAATCCTATATTACTTTCAATAGATTAAAACTATCTTGGATATTTTGAGGGGGGCAGGTTCTTGGATGATTCTTTTACTTCACGAGGCCTTAGCAATATTTGATTCATTGTATACATATTAATTTTATAATAAGTTTATGCAATCCCATGAAAATAATTCTGAGATAGTTTTACATCATCATTGGACATTGTGAAAGAGTAATATGCCTAAGTCATCTATTGTGAACAATTTCTGTGTCTCCACTCATTTAGATCTTCTTTAATATCTTTCCATTTTGAGCTATTATAATGATTCCAACAGAAGTCTTATATGTTTTAGAAAATTTCCTCAAATATTTACATTGGATTGGCAATAGGCTCCTTTTCTTCCTTATAAAAATCCTATATTCTAACTGTTGACTTATGACTGTTGGTATTTTACTGGTCAATATTGAGAAGCTTTTTAAAATTAATTTTAACATATTTACCTGTATATTTCTTTAAGTTATAGTTTCCATTTATACTGTCATGCCCCTTGCAGATACTGGCTGATCTGTTCCTTTCATTCCAATTAATCTTATGTTTCACCTTTTACTTTTCTTTGACTGGATCTGCAGGCACAATGTTCACATGTAGTGATGGCTGTTGTTTATTTGAAAGGAAATTTCCTTCTCTTACTAACTTCCAATGTTTAGTTTTCTTTATCATATTTCATAAACAACTGAGATATAGAGGTCAGAATTAAAAGTGGGGACAACAAATGCGCTTGTGGAAGGGTATTCTGTCTGCTCCTGAAGTACGCCTCTGTCGCTTGGTCTCACCCTGCTCTGGGAGCCTGCTCATCCTACTCTCCTTCACACAAACCAGCTTGGATCTTGGGGATACCGCAGTCATGAATGCAAGACTTTACCTCAATGCCTTGTCGCCTCTGATTTTCCACCAAACTTGTTAGAGAACTAATGGGTGATTTTGGAGGAAGAGAGAGAAAGAAGGTACCTGTCCACCCATAGATTGGTAAGCAGAGAAGTTAAATTCTGTTCAGGTAACCCAATTGCTTCTGAAACTGGTGGTGATTTGGGGAAAAAGTAGAACTGTAGAAAACAGAACAGGGCAGAAAGGAAAAGCTGAAGCTGCAATTAGTTACTAAATCTGTCATTTTGTTAACTATTTTTGTTATGACTTCCAGTCTAACCTTCCTATTTTATTGCTTTTTATTAATATATGTTTGTAATACATAACACTTACATTCTTCCTGGGGAATTGGTACAGATCCATGATGAGTCTGAATCCTTTTTACTTCCGTTTCCTTCCCTTTCCTCTATTCTCGCCCCCACCCCCAGATCTACTTTCGGTTTTTCATACCTTTTATTTTGTTCTTTAAATATTTAACCTTCTATATCCTATTTATCTCACCTAGCATTAGTCCCAAGGTGAGTCCACTTTCCTACCAATGTTTCAAATTAATCTCTACTGTGTACAAATGCATTTTCTTTAATCATTTATCTGTGGATGGGCATAGAGGCCACTTCTACAACTTAGCTGTCATAAATTCTACAGCTAATATGATAGCTGTATTATATGCATTTATAAGTATAAGTGCATAAGTATATATACTTATATGCATTTATAAGTATAAGTGCATATACTTATCACTCGTAATAACCCCCTTTGGTTCACTCTTCCTTCCATACACAAACACAAACTAGGATTCTTGTTCCCCTTTCTCGTGAAACTTGAAAAAATTTAGGCAGCATCGATGTTGGAACAAGAATAAAATATGGCATCAATGGTCTCTCGGCACCTGCTTTTGGCCCCTAAGAAGAAATAAACTTACATAAGTAAAATATTTTATATTCAACAATTTCAACTATTAGGTTTTTACCATGTGAATTTTCCAGGTATCTGGACCTTGGTCATTTAAATATAGAAAAATATAATATATTGAATCATTTTGGTGGAAATTTTTCTAAAGTGTATTGCAAACTTATTTTCCTTACTAAACAGAATATTCTTGACATAAGTTAATCTTTTCTTGATGAGTCAGGGCCATTGGTGTGGTTCAAATAAAGGGATGCCCTCGGGGAAGATCGTGATGCTAGGAGATGCAGGGCCACCACTTACTGGACGTCAGCGCTGGGCATTTTCAGTTAGTGTACCTCATACTCCTCCTTCTGACACCTGTCACTTGTCACTGTGCCTGCTTCTAATGGCCACCTCCTTTGCTGCTTCTAATTCATTATCCACTATAACCTTGGCAGAACTGCTGGTTGCCAAGGGAAACCAGAAAACCAAGCTTTTACTTGAATACCCGTGGCTCTGGCCTGGGGAGAGCTTCACCCTTGGCCTGTGCAATATGGAAAAATACTAGCATTACACCATCGTCTTCCTTGAGGCTCAGACGACTGACTGGGGTCCTGAGGGTATCCTACTTGTGAAACAATAGCCAAACAAAGATAATCTAGTGCAGAGACCTGGAAAGATTTGAATCATGAGTTGGGGAAATTAATAGGGTCCCCTTGCAGACGCAGTGTTGGTGAGGCTCCATTCATCTTTTATACAGGTTTCTTAGTTTGTGCCCACATTAAATAAAGTTAGTAAAACCAGCCTAGGCACACCCTATCCTAGAGAAATATTTAGTGATCACCGCAAATGTTGAAGTCAGTAAAGGCATCTGTGGATTCCCTGATTTGAATAAAATGACCACTCTGACTTTTTGGTTTTGGAAGATGTCTGGAAATCTTAAGATAATGCTAATGAATTTTTAAAAAGCTATAGAGGCTATCAGCAGAACTGGTGGGCAGCAAATAATCTCAAAATAACATTATTTCAGTAGACAAAATAATTTTGTAGATATGTTTATCCCACTGTGACTTTTGATATTAATATGGAAAATACTATTAGATTAATTCTAAAACTCCCAAAGACTGAATATCTGAAACATTTGCAAAGTGCCCCACACATGTAAGTAGAATTGGGTCATTAAGTTACTCTTCCTCATCCTCATTCGGCATACTTTTTTCTGATTCTATTTTTTTCTTCATTAATTTTTTCAAAATTAATTTTATTGAGAAACAACTAGCAATGAGTCTGTCCAACAGGCTAGTATGACAGTTACAATAATTAATACATTGCATATTGTTGTCTTTGTAGTGGTTATTCATAGTACAAGATGCAGACATGCTATCCTGCCCAAACACTATTGGTACAAATCTTTCTTCTCATTGAATGAAGAGAAAGTAGATCCTATTTTGTATATACAGATACAAAGTCTTGGGAGCAACCAAAATGCCCATCACCTGAGGAATGGATGAAAAAGATGTGGTGTTTTTAT
>NDGN011545344.1:1673-17047 GCA_002564285.1 Tympanoctomys barrerae
AATAAGTGCTTCCCTGGCAAGCACAAGGGCCTGAGTTCAATTCCTGGTTCCACCAAAAAAAAAGAGGAGAAAGTGGACACAGAGTCCTCTCTGTGCCATAGTAGACAGAACAGCAACTTCATAAAGATGTTCACATCCAATTCTCTTTAAATTATGAACGTATTAGTTTCATAGCCAAGGAGACTTAAGGTGAGATTATGAATCAGTGGATCATCCCATAAGATTATTCAAGGTTATCTGGATGGCCCCCTACACTCACAATTGAGGAAAAGAAAAAATAGAGGAGTCAATATGAGAAGAATATCGTCAAGTGTTGACTTTGAGAATTGTGAAAAAGGCCATGAGCCAAAGAAATGAGGCAGCCTGTAGATGCCATAAAATGAGGGAAATAGTTAATTCATGAATTAATTACTATCTAAAGGTTTAACTAATCATATATATTAGTCTGAGACCAAAGTTGAAGCTAGAGATAGATTTACAACTTGGTTTAGGTGATAGCTGTTCTAATAGAAGAATTAAGAGGGGCCGGGGAGATGGCTTTGTGGAATAAGTGCGTCCCTGGCAAGCACAATGGTCTGAGTTCATTCCGCAGCTCTGTCCACCCCCCCAAAAAAAGAAGTCACTTCCTTGTCTTTGTGCTTGCCTGGCAAGCTCAAGGGCCTGAGTTCAATCCCTGCTTCCAGGACAAAAAAAAAAAAAAAAAGAAGAAGAAGAATTAAGAAAGAAGAAAGAACTGGGAGGTTATGGAAAGTGAAAACAGTAGATAATCAAAGACAGAATCTTAGGAAACACTAGCATTTTGAAAGCAGGCACACAATCGTTATAAACACCAGATTAACACAGAAAGATACTAAAAGATGAAAAATCAAGATTTTTTTTTTAAATAAGGTCATTTGTGCACTGGTAAGCACAGAATCACAAACTCATAAGAAGACTTAAAGCACATAAAGAAGTTTGGTAAAAATCTAATTAGTTGTATTTAAATAATGCATATATTGATAATTTATTTGTGCTTTCTAACTGTAATTTTAATGGAATAAAATTTGATCATATTTTTTAAAGTAACAGTATTATCATAATCTCTTTTGAAATGATTCAGTGATTCTCTTTCTTATGTTTCCTCCTTTAAGTAGTGAGAGGAAAAGCCTCCCATCCCATTTTATGATGGGAGAGCCTCTCACCCTGACCTTTGATGATGGCCTTCCCCACTGCTCCTTGCCTTCAGCAATTTCCTCTTTCTCACACATCTGGAGACAGAAACTGTACCCTAAATCCAAGTCATTAGTCCTGCTTTAGGTGGCCTTAAAAACTGCTGTCCACAATTTCAATATTTGCTCTGCCCTAAACTGCAGACATGAATGTAGGTCAATCCATGACAAGATGACCAAGGGTATTTGCATTAAACACTAGGTGCCAGTACTGTACACACATGCTAACCAGTCATTGCTGCTGAATAGATTTGCCCAGTGCTTACACCAGCATTACCAGTACTGTCAATCTCTTGCAGGGACAAGGCAAGATAGTTAAGATGAAAGGAAAATGGAGAAAACTGCTTAACTGAAGCCTCAGAGGGTTAGTATAAACTGAAAGGCATTGGGGAGACATTTTGAAAGCCATAGATTCATGGGTAATGATCTTGATAAAATAGTAATAGTGTAGACTTGGCCACAAGAAATTACGATAAAGATTAAAGGAGTCATTTTTACTAAACATAGTGCCTGGCAAGAATGGATAAGGTAACAAACAGGGAAATGTGTAATTTGTCGCTGTCATTTCATGTCTTATGTCTGTCTGTGAAAGATTAAAGCAATTTATCTGTTACATTGCATATCTTAAAATATTTCTTAAAATAGTGAAACATAAAATGTGACATTGTGATATGGGGTTGGAGGTATCCTGAATGACACAAAATTTATTTGAATTCTGCCTTTCTCCTCATTTCATGAGTATTATTGATGAGGTTTATTTAAAAACCATTGTCAATATAAATGTATGTAGCATAAAAAAATTGTCAAAAGTGTTTTCACTTTTATTTAATCTAAAAAAGAAAGTCAAGCCATTATATATGCAAACATTATTTGAGTTTGGTGGTAAGTCATGTTTTTAAACAGTTGATGTTTATCTTGTTCCAGGGATGAAAAAATCATAGAAATACATTGCAAAACTGATGTCCTATTAGTAGTCCAGGAAATTTGCTCTGTTGTTGGATAAAGTGAACAGACCTTTCTCCCAGATAGTAGACAGTTTTTCAAAATCACCAGCATCACTGTGGTTGTCCACTACGCTACACCACTGTGATGCTATAATTCTGCCACACACCCTCTTCACCATAACCCCCTCCTTGGCTCCTTGTATGTAATGCTGTCTCCCTGTCCTGTGTGCACTGTCTATACTGCCCTTAGGTCTTAGGTTGGTAACTTGTATAAATGCCTCACCCGCTCTACAATGCTTTCTATTTCCTATGGGTTAATTTGTGCTGGAGAATCCTTATGTTGACCTTCAGTATCTCACAAAGACATCATTGGAAGCAGATTATTGGAGATGTGATTAATTTAAACAAGGTGATTGAAATAAGTCCTAGTCATTTACAACTTGTCCTTTTCAAGAAGAGAAATGGGGATGTAGAGACAGGCATGCAGAGAGAGAAGACCACGTGAACGAACAGAAGTTTCTGTCTATAACTCAAAGGGAAGAAAGAGCCTTGCTTCACAGCCTACAGAAAAAAACAAGCTTGTTGACAGCCTCATGTCAGACTTCAGCTTCCAGAACAATAAGGCAATAAATTTTTACTGTTTAAGCCACTTAGTTCATGTTATTTTGTTACATTAGCTTATCTACAAATATGAATTCAAGTCTTATGGCTTTCAAAATTAAATCTAGACTTTCTTCCAGAGCTATTCTCAAGCACATATCACTTAGTTCACAGATCATTTTTCAGACCAAAACCTCTTTTCTAAAATATATGCTCTTATGGAGAGTTTTTCTACTCTTCATTATCCCCAACTCCTAAGTCTTTATTTAAAACATCCATTTCTGAATAGTTTCCAATACTTTTTTAGTAGTATACAATGATCCTAAGTAATTGCAGAATCCTATGACTTGATACAAGGGCAAATCACTTACTAAGCATCAGTTCTGTCATCTGTAATATGCATTAGCAATTATTACAGTATTGCTGTGCCAGGCCCCTTGGGGGGGCACACTGAGAGGACCATTGAGACTGGGGGTGGTGGTGTGTGCCTATAATCCCAGAGTTTGGGAGGCTGAAAACAGGAAAATCACTATGAGTCAGACCTGTGTAGCAAAACCCCATAGACCTTGTAGACCCTGTACCAAGAACATAAAAAAGAAATTCTCATAGTATTGTTTTGAGAATTAACCAAATAACATATACAAAATATTCGAATTGCTCCTGCTTTTCTTTTTTATTTGCAACAGTATGGTTGATGAATCCCAAAATTGTGGTAACTTGTGTTTGTCACCATAGACTCCAGGGGAATGCCCCAGACAGAGGACATTATAGTGACTTTCAAGTTTTTGTTCTACATCATCATTCTTGCGCAGGAATTGTTTTCATATAAATATAGTTCACATTATTTTTCCTCAGACTGTTACACTCATACACACATATTGGTCATTGTCTGTCCTCACCTCACACTCTAGCCAGGAAGACCTTTCTGTGGTTTATCTTTATCAGTGCAACATTTAATCACCCAGAGAAGCTTAGTGTCATCTGTGAACTTGAACATTTTACTGGGCACTTCATCTTCTCGATCACTCATAAAAAGCTTAAATGAAACCAGTCCTGGCAACAATCTCTAAAAGAGAACTTCAAAACCTGAGTGCTGGGAATGGGCTATAGATCGCGCAGACACAGGTGCCTTAGCCCTTAGCATAGCAGGTGCCTTTGACCACAAGGACTCTTTTCCATATGCTTGACTCAACAGGAGCAGTGTTAACAAGTTTTATAGATGTTATGCAAAAAATGTTGACAAGTGGTCTTCCTAAAAACAATTTGTGCTGAAATTTTTTTACACAGAATAGTCATTTTCTGTGCCCTTGTCTTTTGTCCACCAGTAAACAGGTGTTTGGCCAGGAAATCATACATTTGTAAACTGCTAGACGATTTATCGGGCTGGGAAGATAGCTCAGCAGCAAAAGCAACTGCCTGGCAAGCACAAGGTCAGGAGTTCAATCCCCAGTATTCCCGGGGAACACACATGTGTGTTCTTTCTGCTGATAGTGCAATTTAACACAGATCATTTTCAGATATGTTCCAAACATGCCAATTAAAATGGAACTTGAAGATAATATGCTGAATCTGTTAGACAAATAAATAAATGGAGCAATTCCCCAATGTGAATATAATCATTATGTGTCAGAAATATATATTAATGAAAACACTTAACAAACACAAAGCTCACAGAAGGTATTTTTCTCAGAAATCAAGCACAAAAATGTTATACATTTACATTTTAGGGAGCAGTATTTTACAGCACTTGCATACAGTGAAAAGTCTTAAATTGCTATTGTTATTTTACATTTGCAGGATTTTTCTTGCTGCTATTCCTAAAGATCACCTCAGTGACTAAGTACTTTGTTGTAATTAAGCATAGCCAGAACAAATGTTTCTTAAGTAAAAGATAAATGTTCCCTCCAGGCGTGGTGGCACAAGCCTACACTGCCAGCACTCTGGAGGCTAAGGCAAGGGGACTGCACATTTGAGCCCAGCCTTGGAAACTTACTGCCTGAGGAAATGTTGTCTTAAAAAATAAAAATGCCAGGGAGATAGATCAGCAGTACAGCACCTGCGTGGCAAGTTATAAAGTCCTGAGTTCAATCCCTCATGCCAAAATAAATAAATAAATAGCTCTACTATACAAAGTGAATGTGCTACATCTAATCCAAGTACAATAAATAATTAAATATATAAATGAGTAAAAACATATAAAATCAAAAGGCTCCCTTGAAAAGAGATGATCATAGGAGAAGACTGGTGGGAAGACAGGGCGAAACAAAAGCTTTCCAAGCCAGGCTAGAAGTCTAGGAGAATGACAGACAGTCTCGCCCGAGTCTCGGCACTCACAATTCCCAGCAGCATGGACTCCTCCAAGAAGAGGCTCAGTAAACAAGTAGAGAACTACATGAGCATGAATGAGAGAGTAGGAAAAAGTGAAGAACTGAGAGTACATTAAAAGCTAATGAAGGAGAATTCTAGGCAAGCACCTAAAATTCATGTCTTTTCATATTATCTGTCATTATGTGGCACTGACTTCTATGTATGCCAGCTTTAAAACATTATTTGAAATTTAAAACCTTATCTTTTAATATATGCAGAATTATCTTAATATTCCTAGTAAACATATATTCTTCATATTCCAAAATCATAATGGAAAAACCAATTATTTACTCATACTGAGTTGGTATTGCATTGTTTTATAAGCTTTAAATCCCAGCATATGATCCTTATGGGGTAGAGTTCAAGAAAAAAATTAAAAAGTAAAAGCAGTATAGAAAAACTTGTAAAGATGTTCATATCATGTGAGACAGACATGGGTTCTAAATTAATTTTTCTGATGATGCCTGATGATTATCAGCCTCGGAGCCCACAGACATTTGGACCCTTGAAGTCACTCCAGAATTGTTTGGGATGAATTTCCCATCAAAATGCATGCAGGCCAGCTCCCACCAGCTAGGTGGGGTACAGAGGTCTCCTTACTATCCCTGCCACTTGACTTAAGGTGTAGAAAGAAGCAGCCTTCCTAGTCTGATGAAAGAGGCAACTCTGTAGCACATTCTTGAGACTGTCACTATTGATTTTTCTCCCTTTATGATTTTATGGTTGGAAATGATCTACCACTAATAGGTGAAACTGAATTAACCGTGTCTTAGCATAACCAGGGGAAATGGCCTAACATCTGTCTTGGAAAGGTTTGGGATATTGGCATCTATCACATGATTTCTGTTCTTGAAACCCTTAATCAAATGGAAACAAAGGATATCTATGTACTATATTGCTCAATTATAAATTTCCACTTCTGAGGTGAGATGCATGGTTCAATCTAATGAATATGTTTTTAAATAAATTTCTCTTTCATCCTACTACCTTTCGGTTTTATCAAAATGGAACTAGTTAGGCAATGCTTCTCAGATAAACAGAACTTTTCAAAGAATGATGCAAGATGAATGAATAGAAAAAAATGTGATGTTTCCACACAATGGAGCACTACTCTCTCCAAAGAAAAAGAAGCTTGAGTCATTTGTACAAAAATTCATGCATTTTAAGTCTATTATGTTGAATTAAATAAAACTACAGAAACTTAACTGTTATATGGTTTCTCTTAAATGAAAAACTGAAAAAACGAAGAGCAAAATAAAATTTAGATAACAGAAAATAGGTAGCTAGAACTTCCTCAAATAGAAAGGAGATACAGGGATCGAGGTAGAGGGAAGGGAGAGAAAAGGGGATGAGAGAAGGAATTAATAGATGCTATGCACAGGCTCCAACTCCCCAAGAAGAAGGTAAACATCATACTACAAACATGTTCTAATAAAAAATTGTGAAAAAAATAGAATGAAGAAATAGATACCAAATTCAAATCTTCCCTATAATTTCAAATAGCAATTTTCTCAAACAAATGAATAAAACGTACACCTCATTCAATGTTCTCAAAATGACAAGCTTCCAAGCCTCTTTCATTGTAAAACAACAGAACACATTGTTCCTCCCTGCCCAGCTTGGAAGGATCACCAGATGCACTGGAGAGAAACAAGTTTCTCTGTTATTTACTGAACAAAATGTGAGTTTTCACACTGACTGAAGGAACCCTGCTCAGAAAAGCATCATGGTGCTAAGCGAGACACGAGCTCCGCTGTTACTGCTCACTAATGATGGTCACAGCTGCCAGCCTGTGACTTTTACCTACGCTCGGGCACCTCAGAAACTGCTTTGCAACTCTTATCTTCTGTAACTTTTATTATGTGTACCTGCCAGTTGCTAAGAATGAGAAACATAAATATGTTATTTCTGTTTTGTTTTGCTTGTATCATAGTGAATTGCCATTTTTATATCTTATCTTCTAGTACATAAAGATTTTATGATTCCAGCATAAAGAGATGTGCAGCATATTGCAGTCCAGTTCTGTACATCTCTCACTGGTTCTCTGGCTTTCACCCAGTAGGGAAACTCAACATATGAAGGTTGAGTGAATGAATGAAGGCTACTGGTCTTTAATGTGGTGTTTCCAATGTTTCATCATTCTATTTTGCCTAACAGCAATTTTTACCATCATCTGAATCAATCAATCAGAAAAACTCGAAAAGGCCACATTTTACATTGCTGGAAGAGTAATGTGCATTATGCTTAACTCAAGCAGCAGCTCTTGATTTATTGTTCTGACATTTTAATTCTTTGTAAAAAGGAGATCCTTTACATATATTCATGTTAAGCTAAAACTAAGAAGAGAATTTGCCTAAGTTTTAAGCTCAAAGAAAATGAAAGTCTTACATGAAGGTTAGTATGATCCTCCAAAGGGCCTTTTGTCTCCTCAGCATATAAAAAGAATAATACAACCAGAATGCCAAACACAGTCAGTACAAGATTGTATCACAGTTTCTGCAACATAAATTATTCCAAGAATATGGAGGAGTCATTACTCTTTCCCTTGCAGATATTTTGAGAGGAACAATTAAAAAAACTATTAAATTCCAAAAATTTACAACATACAGTAGCTTCTTTAATTATTTAGTTATTTAATTATTTAAAATCAAGCTACAATTTTTATAGACTAAATGACTACAATTTAGAAATAAAAATGTATAAATAAAAATTGTTTCAAAAACAAGAGACCTTTTCATGTTAGATAGTAATTTTTAAATATATATTCTTTTCTTTCATCCAAAGAAAGGTTCATCAAATTACTATATATGTGTGGTTTTTAATGACATGCACTGAATTCATGATTTTTTATGAAACAGAACAGTGGTTCATAATACAGACCTCAAATATCATCTTCTTTGCAAAAAGTTCTTATAATTATTTATAGAGCAAATGTGTTAAATAGAAATAAATTATGAAAGAAAAATAAAACATTCACAAATGGACAGATTTTCATAATCAGCAAGTTCTTGGCAAGACTAGTAATAATGTACTTGCAATTATAAAGAAACACGCTATCAAGAATATTCAACAAACAATTTTCATTTTCTAGGCAACACCTGCTGTTGTCAGTAAGCAAATGCCTAAATGAGACAAGTCAGAAATTTGGAAATTAAGAAAATAGATTATTTTATGAGAATCTCACTACTAAATTCACTTAGCTAATTTAAAGTGGAGACATGTCACATAAAAGAACGACATTTTTCAGACATAGAAGCCCTATTAGAACCAAAGCAAAGACACAAGCGTATGAAATAGAAGAGGCCAACCAAAATGGGATCAATAGTCACACAAGTTCTGCAAAGAGAGGATCATGAAAGAAAACACATAAAACATAAGCCAGTTTCCTTTAAATGTGCAAGAGTAACTGGAAAGAACATTTTTATCATGGTGTAAAATAAATGCATTGGGTTGATCTGAAACCATTATATATTTAAGTAATCATCCCTATTTTAATTCTGTGTTCATAAAATGTAGTGTAATTTATGTTTAGATTTCCCAGGATGATGATGGTTTTTCTATTATCAGTATTGAATCTCTTCTCAGCCTTATGGCTAAGAGACAAGTGTAGTGTCGTCAGTATTGAAGCCATGCAACAGGTAATTTTCTTACTGCAAACAAATCAGTTGGATTTCAGGATTTCAGTATACCAGGTTCAAAGACTCCAGTGAATGCATCATTAAGATATCTTCTCTTTGTGAAGCTTTGAGAAAGCCAGACAACAGTTTTCTCTTGGGGTTCGGTATTTTTTTCCGGTATATTATAAGAAAAAAAATCAAGCTTTCTAACACTTAAATTTCTATATTTACATTGTGGTCTAACCTACAAAATTGCATAATAAATTATCTATCTGAAAGTGAGGGTAATTATAATCAATTTACCACTCTCATACTTCAAATTCAATGTATTATTTTTACAGCCCTACGAAAATGATCAAATATCATTTTAGAGTTATAAAGTAAGCACTACTTGAAAACATTACTGGGCCCTAAAATATATCAGTTGATTTACTAGAATATTTTACATGGAGGGGAAGGGAAACATCAAGAGCAATTCAGACTCAGGTGTCAGTTACACATGATCAATCAAATTATTTCTTTAGATTATACGTGCATATTTCCAACAATGTGTCTAAAATTCGAGTGTCATTAAAAGATTATTAAAGTCATGGAATAGTTTTGACAAGCTAGAAGGAAACAAAATTGCTTTGCTAATGTAGAAGTCAGAATACACTAAGTTATGCTACAATAATGAACAACCTCAAAAATCCCAGCATGTGTGTATTTCTTATACAACCTTATGATTATAAGTTGCCCAGGCCTCAGCTGCACACACTCGTCTTCTTCACTCTGTTTCCAAGGCTCATAGGGCAGTAATTTTCAGTTTGTGTAGCAGAAGTAAGGGTACATAGTGAAGCACCCACTGAGGAAAAACTGAAGTCCTGCCATATGTCCAGAAAGAAAGAAAAGCATATTATCTATTAAGAGATCTACTTATTATCAAAGACAATATCACATGTACAATTGTATATAACTATTTTATCAAAAATCTTGAATGGAAAAGTTCTAGGAAAGCAGAGAAGTCACTACTGCTTAAACAAAAATGTCTTTTTTGACATAAAGCAACATGAAATTAAAATTTTATACCAGGTAAAAGGAGAAACAAAAGAAAACAGGTCCTATGATTGTTCTCATCTCATGAAGGGAAATTTCCCAGGTTGTTATGGTTTGTGTCTAATTGTCCCCCCAAAGCTCCATGCAGTCATGGGATGGTGACTGAAGTTTATGATTAATTCTTGGTCGGATGCTGGGATTGTGGGTGTGAGTGGGTAATCTGCATTACAATGTAAGGCGGGAAGAGATGCTTGCTAGCAGCCACCACTGCTGCCCCTCCCTTTGCTCTTTTCCCTCTTTGTCCGTTCCATGAAATGATGCTTTTTGCCATGTGTCACTCCGCCTTGGAGCCAGCTGAGTAAGGACTGAAAAGACACTAGCTGTGAGTTAAATAAACCTTTCCTTCCTTCATTTTGAGTGTCAGGTATTTGTCTCAGCAATGAGAGAAAAGTAACTAAGACATAGGATATGAGAGATAGCTGCAGGATTTGTTTCTCCCTTTAGTCTCTAACAGACACATAAAATACCAACATGTTGTCTTCTCTGCTGAAGCAGTTATCTATGGTGGAAAGCACTGATCTTCACACCTGCTCTAGAACCCAAATATGTCACTTTCATGGGCCTGGAAACCGATAGGGACATGTTGTCTACAATCCTAAGCAAGCCACTACCAGGTTCACTTTTCCAGTAATGAAGACAACAGTTTTTCTTATTTTTTTTTTTTGCATTTAGCCATTTTATTAATCTTTATTTTTTAAAGATAATAAAAACTTTTATTTTTAATGTATTTCATACAAGGTCTCACTATGCAGCTCAGACTCACAGTGGTCTTCCTGTTTTCAGCCTCCCTAGGGCTGGGATTACAGGTATGCACCACCACATCGGGACTTGTTGGCCCACTCAACGTGCCTGGGGTCAGGTCGATGCAGCATGTGGTCAAAACTATTTTTATTTTTTATTCATTTATTTTTCTTTACATAAGAACTATTTTTTAAAAAGACATTACAAATAACATAGAATTTCACCAAACAAAATGTCAGGAATTCAGTAACAGTTTTTACATTGCATATTGTTATCTTCAAATTATTTGTTCAGATTACCAGATATAAGCATTCAAATTGGTCAAAAAAATATAAAAAAATTAACAAGAGAGAGAAAAAAAGAAAAAAAAAGCATTAACTGCTCCTTTCAATAGACCGGCAGAGATCAGTAGTACAATATCCATGCTATGCATATGCATATATATTGGTTTTTCTCTTCATTGTTTTCTCCTCTCATCCCAGTTGATCCTTCCCTTTGTCTAAAACTCTCATTCTTACTTCTGCCAGATCAAAAATTATAAGTAGATTACAACTAAGTAAGTTATCCAGCCACATTATGTTAAGTAGATTATCTAGTCTCAGTATATTTTTGCTTTTTTAAATGTGATGTTGCAGATTGAACCCAGGGCCTTCACATGTGCTGCAGCCCCAGCCCTTGGTATTTTGGGACAAAAAGCTCATTAAGTCACTAAGTTGCTCAGGCTGGGATTGCATTTGTGATCCTCCTATGTCAGCTTCTAAGAGCACCGGGATTACAGGTGTGCACCACAACACCCAAAAAATGTTTCCTTTGTTGAAATGGGGTCTGTATCTTAATAGTTTTCTAGAGAAAAACAAACAAACAAGCATAATTTCCACACAAAGAGATTCTACACAAAAAATGTCAGGTGTTACAGTTTCCTCTCTCATAAAAACATATAGCTTATCTTTAGGAGGACTACACAAGTCTTGACATATCCAGCCAGAATAATACAGGCTCCATGTTCAATCTGATTTCAAAAAACTAAAGGAACATTATTACAGAACACTGCATGATGGTGCAATTCATTGAGGAGGTTTCCTCACCATGGCTTCTCCTTAAGATAGCTCAGAAAAATTTGATTTATTATAAACGAAGGCTCTCAGAAATGTTCAAAATATTTTTTAAAAACAATCAATGTCACCATTCACAAAATGAGATTTGTCTCTAAATTTTCATTAGAAAATAAAAACATTATAAAAGCATAAATCACTTGTCTTGAGTCCTTGCTCACTTTGTAAGGTAGAGAATAGATAAATAGATAATAGAGAGACAGAGACAGAGACAGAGAGACAGACAAACAGAGACAGAGAGAGATAGAGTGATAGAGAGACAGAGAGAGAGAGATTCTCTCAAATATATTTTAGGAGTATGACTGCTGTCTTTCTTCATACATATGCAGATTTTCACTGAACTGTGTGTCAGCATAACAGTACTAAAAGTCTCCTTCCGGTAGCACATGAATTTCCACCACTTTCCATCTGTATGCACACTTGGTATTTTTGTCTTCATGGTGGACAAGAAGATCATTGCTGTGTGGTAAGTAGAATTGCAAAATGGGCTGACGTCTTGCTTATCATGCTGTGAGCTCTCTAGCAGAGAAGCCATTGGTTCTGCCTATCTTTTGAAACCTAAAACTATGAGCTAATAAATGAGTGTTGTTGTAAGTTGTAAAGTGTGTAATATTTACTATACAGCAATCAAAAACTAAACAACCACCTGTGACTAATCAGGAAGTACTGGACCAGTCTGATGTAACCATCTTATGTAATCACTCTGGTGGCTTGTTGTCAGAATATGGGTTCACAGTTGTCTTTTGTGAGATGCTAGAAATAGATGCTTTTAGCTTGGATTTCCTAATTTCTTGAAATTGGCAACTAATTCTATCAAAATTGAAAAGAAGTTGCTGTGCAGGCAAAATATATCATGTTTGAGGGGAGCCAGATTAAAATGGTGCCCCAGATAATGCTGCCAGCTCTTTTCATTTCATGTTTCATGGATCTGCTATATGAGTGCTGCAAAGTACTTCATATATTTGTTTTAAATAATAAATATTATGAATTCTATGATATTCTAAATAGCTTATAACTTGCCTTCCTGAAGAAAGATGTATGATTATCAATATGCATTTCCCTTCCAAGAAAAATCCTTCAGTGTAAAAGATTCCAGGAATTGAAGTTTACACTGAAATTTGCTACAGAAACCATCACATAAAACATTTAAAAAAATAAATTTACTTTAATATATGTCCATCTCTCCAAATAAAAACAAGGAATTACTGTGTATCTAGAAGAAATACTCATGATCTTCCCACCTATACAGGTGTGACTATAGATGAGGGCTGAGCTTGGTTTAGTTTTTTAACGTCTATGTTTCAAAAGTCTTGACTTTTAAAGTCAATAGCTACTGGAGGTTTTATAATGATTATATGAGTCCATACATATGTAGCACTTAGAATGTTTCCTAGAACATATTGATATACAGGAAAGAAACAGCCAAACTGCTAGATACCTGGGATGAGTTTGTGCTCTTTAAAATTGAAGAATGAATTTTAGGAACAATAGAGGTTAAGAGCAGAACACATTTGTTGGGGGAAAGAAAGCTTCTATCGAATAGACAGAAGGGTTCTTGAGTGAGTTACAAAGGAACCTACCTTTCCTAGGGAATTCTTATAGAGTAAATCCATGAGATGAGGTGGGTCCCAGGTGGGAAATATGGGAACTCACAATGTGGACATGAGGTGGGACAAAATGATGATCAAATCATTAAGATTGTGAGTATAAATGCTCAGGTAAAATTAAATAAATGGGGATCAAATGGGGAGGCAAGCCACATAGAGCGCAGGCATGAATATACAACAGGGGCTCTTCCTGTGGGGTTTAGTTAATAATTCTTCCTGACTTTTCCAAAGTGATTGAAACCTATTTAGAATATCAACCCCTGATACCCATCCCTAGGGAGGTGGAGGTTGCATTTGTTTCATCTTTCATCTTGAGCTCTGGTCCACAGTGGAAGTGTTTTGCTCTCCCACAATTGAAAAGAGTCTGGTCTTCCATGCTGGCTCCTTTGAAGGCCCAGCCCTATCTGGCTGCCTATGATACTTTTATCTAACTCAGATACCTAGAACAATAGTGTAGTGAACAACAGTAGTTATTAATATACAAATAAAGCATGGAAGTTCTCAAGCATAAAGGAACAGAAAATATCTTGGCTTTGACCAGGAATATTCAGTAGCTAGTTGTTGCCTGCACATTCTTTCCTTTGGTTTCAATCTAGTCCAAGTCACCTAGCAAGTCACCCTTTTCTCTGTAGTCTCACTTGACTTTATTGTTCAGCCCCTTTGACTGCTTGTTTCTTTAATCCCACAGTGCATGTTCCTTCCCAAATACCCCTATGGCTTAGAGCATTGGGTCTTCTGTCCCTTTGTTGGTCCACGATAAAGGGCAAACCACAAAACTTCCCCAAATCTTGTCAGAGAAGCCTAACTGCTTATTTCTATAGTGGGTGTTTCAGGTAAAAGTATGTAGCTCATCATTTTACTTTGTACTTATTTACATACTGGTTATATCATGTTTTGAAGATAATGTTCTTAGATTTTATTTGTATCCTATAGGACTTAGCAAAGTGGCTTGTATATATTAGGAATTTAATTTAATACATTTTAATTGAATAGAAGATATGAAAGTCAATGTTCATTAAGTTATAAACTATTCAATATTTAAATATAATAAATTTCAAGTCTGTAGCTGGATCTTCAGAATTGTTTTTCTTTGTGTGTGTGTGTACATTCTTGAATACTATTTTTTAGGTTTAAAAATAAAACCACAACTAGTAAAACTGTCAAGAACACAACCATTCCAAATAGCATAATTATATTTATTTAAATTGTCTTGAGTTTTGAAATATTTTATATTCTTAAGTAAGGTGGATATTCACTGCAATATAGTAGCTTCAAGGTGCATTTATGAAACAGAGATAGGCTTTTGACAACACCAGGGCGCAATGAGAAAACCATACAATAAGTAGAACGGAAGCATGGCCACTAATGTCAGCACATAGCATTTGAGATATGTAAAATGTCACGTTTGTTGAAGCAGAGCAAACTCTGAAGAGATTATTTCACCTGTGAGTCTGCTGTCAAGGCAGAATCCCAAATTCTAGATAAAAGTGACTCTTTAAGTCAACAAAGAATTTAAGTAAATAGTTTTTTCCACCTTACCCTAAGGCAAATCCATCAATCTTCATTTGACTCGGAATTCTAAGGCACTGTTTGATTTGTTACTAAATTTCTGCATCTCTGCAAAGCAATCGCATTGCAGGATGTGGTTCACTCACTAATTCTCTCTGCTGCCTATCTACTGTTAACAGTGAAAATACTAGATTCTCATTTCCCAGGGCCTCCAGCTAGGGCGTGGAACGGACATATAAACCAGAACAATTCAAGCAAACTTGTCGAACCTTTCCTGGGTTTCTGGGGAAAAATGTTCATCCCTCCCCACCCCATTAAAACTGCTTTCTGCCTCTGGATGTGTTGAGTGAGAATGTATTGTTGTCCTGAAGTCATTGTGTAGCTATAACAGAACACACACAGAGACGAGAGCCAAATTATTAAAATTGGAATACAGCAAAACAGAAAAACATCCTGGTCTTGAATAACACTTCTTTGACAGAAATTAAAAGTAAGGGTGAGGCAACTTGACATTTTATGTCACATACTAATTATATATATATATATATATATATATATATATATATATATATAT
>NDGN011545352.1:2047-13412 GCA_002564285.1 Tympanoctomys barrerae
GAGAGAGAGAGAGAGAGAGAGAGAGAGAGAGAGAGAGAGAGAGAGAATTTCACTGTCACTTTGTGGCCCAGGTGGGCTTGAACTTGCTATCCTGCTTCAGCTTCCCGAGTGTGCCAGCACACCCAGATTTTTCTTTCTAGTACTAGGAATTAAACCCAGGGCCTTACACATGTTAGACAAGTGCTCTACCACTGAGCTACATTTTAAAGCCCTTTTTATTTTCTCTTAAGACAGGGACTTAATAAGTTGCCCAGGCTGGCCTCAAACTTGTGATCCTCCTACTCAGCCTATGAAGTAGCTGGGATTGCAGGCACATGCCACTTTACCTGAGTGCTGTCTCTCAGGTTCATGTCTTGCTTATCAGCTATTCCTACTGATCTACAGAATAGGTACAGAGTCTGCCCACTCCCCACTGACTTCCTCTCCTGGCCTGCACCAGTATCCTGTGGATGACCACGCGGCCTCCCAACTGATCTCCTTGGGGGAACTTGATTTGCTCAAGATCAACCCTTACATGACCATTTCATTAAGCTTCACAATAGAGAGGATCCTGTCTGTCACTGCACGGGCACGGAGACTAAAGCGGACAGTGTTTAATCTACTGAGATCATGGGGCTAATGTAGTGGAAGACTAAACCTCACTGCATCTGAGCAGTGGTTGCGTTGAAGCCCTGTGCTTCAGTGTGAAGCCCTATCCTGGGAGCTCTGTGTTTGCAGAGCCGTATCAAAGGGCAGCAGCAGCCTGAACTGGGGCCATTGCCTAGGATTCTCCAAGACCCAACCCTGCCATCATTTTATTCTTTTGCTTTATCCCCTTTTGACAACATGGGGTGGACAGGCTCTTTCTCTAGCCTTCATGTGTGTCAGCACTTGCTGCTTGAGACACCCCAAGAGCTACATGCCATGACCCTTCACTGCCCCCACCCCTGCTGACAAGGGAGGCTCCCGGGCTGACTTAGTTTCTGGTCCCTTCACTACCAGGAACTTTAAAGCCAGTCTGTGACCACACCATAAATCAGTGGTCACAGAGAAGGGCATGAAGCTTTCTCTTTTTCCAGTTTTTCTTCCATCCCTGAACACATCTGGTCTGATGCAGAGAATCCTTTAATTAAGCCCCTACCTCAATACCTTCCACTTTGGCTTCTGGGGTTCACAGAGTGGTGCTGAGAGTGGCCCCCTGGGAAGAAGCTGGGCCTAGGCACCCAGACACCTGCACCAGATCCCTGGAGTTTCTGAACCTCCTTAGTGGAAGGTGGTGGTGGTGGGATGGGGGAGAGGATGGCTTTGCTGTCCTAGCCCATCTCGTAGAATCAGCTAAACTTCTCCCTATGATATCCCTTTCCAGAGCTGCGCCAATCAGAAAGAGAAGCCTATTGGCTAATTCTGGAGTTTATAGAACAAGAACACATGGTAAGGAAATTCTCTAGAACTTTTTGAGAACTAAAGAGAAAAAAAAAAAAGTGCTTGTGCTTCTTTAGGATTGGAGAGCTAACCCTGGTGTGGAAGCCTCCTGAAATTCAGCCTAGTGCTGCCTCTTGATTTGAGGCTATGTTGGTGGCTGGGCCACCAGAGAGCATGGCTGGGGTACAGATCTTATAGCTCCTTTCCTGTACAGAGGATCTTCCTCATCCACGCTTCTTCCTGCTATCCCTCAAGGGCAACCAAGGGGCCCAGGACATTGGTGAGCACCCATTGAGGGGACCAGGACACTGCTGAGGAAATCAGTTGCACATGTTAGGAAGTGCTCTACCACTGAGCTCCATCTGAAGCTCTTTTTATTAAGATGCTCTGAGTCTGGGGAGGGGGATGGACAGAGTGGGCTGCAGGCTTGGGGGATTGCTCAGTTGCAAAGGAAGGGCTGGGCAGGGCACTGTCTTTTGTTCTAGTCTACGATGGAGAAGCAGGATTTCCTCAAAGCTGTGGAAATCCTCAGTAGCGCTGTGCGTGCCGAGGGAAATGGCAACATGAATGATTATTATCCCAAAGCCACCCTGGCTAAGAAAATTGAGGTGAGGAATACCCAAGTTCTTCTAGGAATTGGTCATTCAGGGATAAGAGTAACAGTCCCAGAAAGACTCACAGGCCAAGTTCTTTCAGAGGAATTCTCAATTTTCCTGTTTCTTTTAGACATTAATCCTGGAAGAATCCACTGAGACTTTGGACAGCAGCGTGCGTCAGCAGGCCATGCTGTGTGTCGTGGCTCTCAGGTTCCTTTCCTCTTGTGACCCTTACATAGGCCCTGGGGTTCCGATGCTGAGAATATTGGGGAAAAATATTAGGCAGAAGGACACAGCCTAGGGACTTACATTTGGGGCTGTGGGCAGCAGAGCTGCATCTTTACTTGCCTGCATCCTGGGATGGTGGGGCTGCTCTCCACCTTTACTACAAAAAGTAGAGAAGCCACCCCTGCCCTGCCAAGAGGCCATTGGAAAGGGACCCATTGTTTCCTGTACCTTAGGGAAAGCAGCAGAACAGGCTAACCCAGAGGGTCCTGGAAACATTGCCCAGCTTCTCACTGGACCCTCTCAAGCCCTTTGTGTCCCTCACCTCTCCCCACAGCCAGGTAAAGCCACCATTCTACTTACCCGAGATACTGGACTTGGTCAGTGCAAGCATCTCCAGCATGTTTTCTCTACCACTCATCATGCCCAGCCTTGACCGAAAGGATAATGCAAGCCTCTACCTTCAGGTGCTCCCACCACTGCCTCTTGCTGGAAATGCCCATGGGGGAGGCTTTGTCCTTGGGACCTCTTCCTGTGTTCTTATCCCTTTGCCTTCATCCCCCAACCCTGCCTTCAAGATCGCCTGGCACCATGGTCCTCATGTTGCTCTGAGCAATCCTGAGTTACTTTATCATCACCTGTCTCCCTGGGGAAAGTGCCTGTGTCCCACACTGCCCACATCCTGTTCCACTGAGGCCCATCTGATGGCCTCAGTCTTGGGAGGAGACCCATAGATTCTAAGGAATGAGAAGATTCATAACTAACCACTAGACTGTCAAATCTTCCCAAGGATATTTGATTTTATGAATAGAAGTATCCAGGGCTGGGATGTGTATCTCAGTGGCCAAGTGCTTGCCTAGCATTCCCACGGTCCTGAGTTCAGTCTCCAGCATGACACCCTCCATGCGAAAAGTATCCTTAATTAGAATGGACTTCTAATGGTGAGAATCCTTTGGGGCTCTTTGTTGGGGAGAACGTCCCAATGCCTACATTTCACTATGTGTTCTACAGTTTGGGTTGGGCTTGGTCTTGATTTTCATGAGGCCAAGCAAGTTACCTCAGGTAAGATTAAAGTGTGGCTACCCCAGAGAAGGTACCTAGGGTGGCAGAGCTCTCTTCCTTCTTCCCAAGACAGGGTATAAAGAGGACAGGGGTTGGAGGCAGGGATGTCCCCAGGGAGCCAAGCTAGTCCTGTGTCAGTCATCTTCCTGTATGTGCCCTGTTCCTCACTTGTCAGACCACCCAGGCCTTAGATGACATGTTACAAGCACTTATGATGGACGACATGAATCCCAACATGCTCATACTGGAAAACTTCCTGGAAGTAAGTGGCTGGAAAAACATGTTTCTAGACCTGTATGTTTGGCAGGAAAAGAGGGCAGTGGGGTGGCGATCTGGTGTCCCTCTGTCCCAAAAACCATGGCCAGTTCTCAAAGCTCGGCATGCATATATTTTGGTTGGGACCGATTCCTGCACCTCCTCCAGGCCTCCCTTCTAAGGGCAGTGTTTGAGAACCACAGCCATTAGGGAGAGGACCTGTTTCTGTCTAGAACTTGGGCATTGTTGGGGCTTTAGTGGTAACGACATTTATATCCATGTGAGGCTTCTATTTCTTTAAAATGTTTTCCCCAGGCTCCTATAGTTCTAGTTACTGCTCGCTGATAAAGACCTCAGTAGCTGGGAGTATGGCACTTGCCTGTAGTACCAGTATTCTGGAAGGCTAAGGCAAGGGAATTGTTCCAGCTTAACCTGGACTACCTAGTTACTTAGGGAGACCCGTCTTTAAAATTTTGGAGTGGGGTTAGGGATTTGGCTCAGTGCTCACCCATCCAGGCTGCTTTTATATTCCTTTTTTTTTTTTTTTTTTTGTGGAACCGGGGATCAAACTCAGGCCCTTGTGCTTGCCAGGAAGCGCTTATTCCACTGAGCCATCTCCCCAGCCCCTGCTTTTATATTCCATGATGGAGTCCTCCAGGACTCAAAGCACTTCATTGTCTTTAGATCCTCTCAGATATTCTTAGTTATAACAAATTGCCATCTCCTAGGATGAATTTGAGTTGGTGAAACACTCAAAAATTCCCTGAAACCAACCGTCATGTACATGATGGTAATTAATTAAGGCAAAATAAAGCCTTAGTTGTGACTGCAGTGGAGAATGGCCAGGTATCTTATAAAAGACCTTGAGCAGGGCTGTATCCAGAGGGGAAGTTAATCCACATCTTGACATGTGACGCAGATCTTTGGAATGTGTCTTGTCTATTTGTTGAGCAGCAGAGTTTATGTTTCTTAGGCAGCCTCACTGTAATAACAAATGCTGGGTTACTCTTGGGGTTCTCAGGGGATGGGGATACTGAGCCCTTGCCCTGGCCAGGGTGGAGATGTCAAGGAATCCTCTGTTGGGGTTCCTGCTTTCCAAAGTGCATGGTGTCCTGCAGAATCTCCACTTGAGTTTCCAAACTTTCACACAAAATAATGGAGGAATCGATTTACTGTGACAAATGAAATTAAAATGATAAAATAAGTTATTCTTATATGCAACCAAATTTGGATTATATTTGCTACTTTGATATAATTCTTTTTTTTTTTTGAGGGGTACAAATGTTTTGTTTTAGGGCCAACCAAATAGCTTAGCAGATTAAAGCACCTGCAAGCAGGCACAGGGGCCAGAGTTTTAGTCTCTGGGCCTGCCATGCTGGCCCCGCCCCCAGGTGCACTGAGAGGGCAATTGAGACTGGGCATGGTGGTGCACACCTAATCCCAGCTCTTGGGAGGCTATAAACAGGTGGATCATTATGAGTTCAATCTAGTAGTGAGACCCTGAGCACCCTGTAGACCCTTCCCTAAAATACAAAAAAAAAAAAAACCCACAAATATTTGGTTTGGTTTGGTTTGGTTTGGTTTATGCGATACTGGGGATCAAATTCAAGACCTTGTGCTTGACAGGCAGGCACTTAAGCCACTGAGCTATATCTTTGGCCCCAAATGTTTTTTTTGAGGAATTTCTTACTGTATGTTTCCAAAGAACAGTCTAATAAGAAAGCAAAAATGTTGTCCTCCTCCTTCCTTAAAATTAATAAAGACATAAACTTTAAAGAAAAATCATGATACTTGAAAGTTGAGCACCATCTGAAATATAAAAAAAATAGGGAAAAAGCATTTACTATATGATTTCAGATTTCTCTGGCTATAGGTCTCCCCATTTTTTCTTTCATTTTACCAAATCAATAAAAATTAAGAAAATATATAAACCTGTTGGTAGCTTAAGTGGGGCAGGATGCTCTCCTGTGAGCCGAGCAGGCATTCCTGGGCTGGAAGCTCGCTGGGAATACGGAAATATTTGCTGACATTTTCCTTTCGCAGTTGTCGGGCTCTCTGAGAATAATAGTAAACACTGAAATGTCCTTAGTCTCCTGCTTTCTCACTTAGATGTTTCTTTTGGCAAGATTGTGGGTGTACTCTTTAATTTGAATGATCATTAATTCTCTAGGTCACCTCTTTGCCATCTTGTGCACCAACGTTAGGAGGACGGTTTGGGGCGGCCAGGTAGCTCCAGGACACCAGTGTCCTTAGGGGAGAGGAGGGCCTCTGAGGTTCTTTAGGCATTAAGCTGGCTTTTGATGAACTTGTCTCTAAAGCTGTGCTCCTTGGGACTGCATCCCTTCGCTTTCCCATCATACTGCTGACAATTTTTAAAACAAGACAAAACAAAAAAAAATCCAATGCACATATTATAGACATAATTTTTCCTACAAAATTACATGATGATGTGATATCATTTATTTCATACTTGGTTGCACACAGCTGGATCAGAAAGAGGATTGTGTGGGAAAAACTATTTGAAGACTGTATAGCTTTCCTAAGGACTTTCTTTTATTTTCATTTAAAAAAATGACGGCATGATTTATATACAGTCTAATTCACTTTTAGGGAATAGTTCAGCAGGTTTTGACAAGTACAACAGTCATACAACCATAAGCACAATCAGCTATAAAGCAAGTTTATCATCTGCCCTCCAAGTCCAGTCCCCCATGGCTTTTTTTTTTTTTAGTGATACTGGAGAGACTGAGCCCAGGTCCTCCTCCTACATACTAGCCAAGGGCTCTACTACTGAGCTGCATTCCTAGCCCTTTTTACTTACTGAGATGGGGTTCACTAAGTTGTCCATGCTAGTCTCAAATTGCAGTCCTCTTGCCTCAGCTTCCCAAGTAGGTAGAATTTCAGGTGTACATCACCTCCCATAGCTATTGTTATAATCTCCAGAAACTGATGGCTCTGAGTGTTGTCTCTCAGAGACCACTTCACCCCTTCCCTTGGCCTAGCAGGTAGGGGTTGGGCCAGCTCTGCTGCTGAGAAATCCCTACCACTCTATCTCCTGCCTCCGATCCTTGCTCTGCTTTGTAATTCTACCTGGAAGGAGCGGCACCATCTTTAATCACTGCTGCAGGAAGAGACTCTGAAGGTACCACACTAGGTGCCAGAGACTCAAACACAGCACTGCTTTGCTAGATTCCCAGGTTCATGCATTCTGGTGCCAGCTGCAGCTCTTGTTTATTGGCAATCAGGGATGCAGAATCTGGACACAGAAGGCAGCGACCACAGCTACAGCAAAGTAAGTGTTATGG
Source organism: Tympanoctomys barrerae (assembly GCA_002564285.1). Classification (NCBI taxonomy): domain Eukaryota; kingdom Metazoa; phylum Chordata; class Mammalia; order Rodentia; family Octodontidae; genus Tympanoctomys; species Tympanoctomys barrerae. Next base: position 8,892 of record NDGN011545352.1, read on the forward strand.
TCTCTTTGTTCCTGTGCAGATCATCTTGCCTTGGTTAACGCATTCCAACAAGGTGCATGAGCACATTCGGGCCTTGGTCACCATTTCCCGGTTGCTGCGGTTTGTTTGCAATTTCTCCACACTGCTGGTGAGTGCTAGCCCAACATGCCCTGCATTTCTACTCAAAGGCCACCTGATCAAGGGGCACTGGATGGAGCACAGCAGGTCAAACCCAGGGGATGGGTGGTCAGGTGCTGCCCCCTTTTTCTGCATACAGATGTTTTCTGTTCCTGTGAGACAGGAGACCTGACTTGTCTGTATGTTTTTCAGTGGCCTTGTGAGCTCCCATACCAGACATATTCAGCTTGCTGGGGACCGCCAGACTGGGGCCCTAGTTCCTACCACTAATTGATTTAGAGGTCTCATTGCCCTCTTCCCCCTGGGTGCTGGTTAGGAAGGTTCCTCTGGGCCAGAGGAATGTGAACTCAGGCAGGGGAGGGGACACATGTAGGCAAATGACTTCATGGTGTTGGAGGGGAACAGAGGTTGGGCCTGGGGGAGAAGTACTTTCCAGGATGGGGAGAGGTAACCAGTGTCCCCTTCCTGGCAGCACATGGAGGTGTTCTCCATGAATGGGAAGCTGATGGGCATCCTGGGCCTCCTCTGCTTGAACTCCAACCAAGAGATCAGCCTGGGGGCATCAGAGGCTTTGCATTACTTGTCCAAAATCCTTGTGCTTCAAAGAAGTAAGTGCTCTGAGCCCAAATGCTTGTCTGTCTGCAGTCCCGGGGACCCACTGAATAATGGGAGTGAGCAAGCATAGTGTACCGGGTGTCCATGCCGTGTCACATTCCCTCCTGGGAGGGGCCCTGGAGTCAATATGCCAGGGTGCCCCAACACCCAGGAGCCCAACTAACAATTACAAGTAGATCTGGAAACTTTATCCAGATGAGCTTCAACCCCATCACTGAGACAATGTCATTATTAAAGGAATTCTTGGGGGGAAGAGGGACAGCTAAGCTGGCAGCACCATTTGGACCCTCAGGATTTCCCAGCTATCCATCCCTACTGGAAACAAGCATCCTTTCACTGGGAAGAGATCTGAGAATCTTTGATCTAGCCCCTTTTGCCCCAGGAAAACCAAAAATATAGACAGCAGCATATACCTCGGTGCCAGAGAATTTGCAGTATCCAAAAGCAGCTTCAGAGATGCTGGCCCTTTGTGATCTGATGGGTGTGTGCAGTGTTCACACCCAGGGGTGGGAGTAGTGCACATTCTGGTGCGTGCAGGAGCGGCAGCCAGGAGCAGGCAGACCAAGGCCCCAGCCATGTCCCCCTATTACCCGGTACTCTTGCACTAGGGAGCACGGCCAGTGCTGCTGGGAAAACATTGTTTCACCCACTTAGTTCTGTTGATCACTCTGAGGTTTGGAGGGGAAAGAGGAATGTGTGCTCCTACCCCTGTTAAGCACAACCCCTCTAACTGCTGTTTCTGGATTGGAGGTGTGAGACAGAAGATGGTGGCCATCCTGAAGAACCTGCAGAAGCGCTTCCGTGGGGAATGGTTTGCCAACATGCAGAATGTCTCATTGGTAACCCTCGCTCTGTGCTGTGCATGCAATGCCCGGGTAGGGAAGGGCAGCTGGCAGGGGAGGAGGAGAGATGAAAGAAGAAGGGCTGGGGAGAGACGGTAGAGGGCCAGGCAGGAGCGTCCTCAGAGTTGAGTTCACGTGGACAGTAGGCTGGAGGGGGGAGCCCATCCCCACCTGTGCTGGGGTTGACTGAAGTTTAAGGTCATAGGGTTTTTAAAAGGAAGTATAATGACCCCTGTTTTCCAAATCCTTGTGCCTTTATTTGTGGCCTGGGTCCAACATTATCCACTCAGCAAAGATGTGCCAGTTGTCTTGGGGTGGTGACCCCCCGGCTGAGTCAAGTCACTTCTGCTGGATATCCTGTCTGTTCTGCTCCCTCCCCATACCCTACAAAGCTATGTCTGGCCACTCTGCTTCCTGAGCAGCCCTTGAGTCTGGCCCTGCTGCCCAGCCCTGCTGCAGCAGTTTTGACTCAGTCTGTCTTCCTCTGTTGCTCAGCTCATTGCAGCAGCCTCCTACTGATTGTCCTGTCTCCAGCACCCCATTCACACCATTCTCTATGCTACAGTCAGAAAATTGCTTCTAAGATGCAAGCCTTCTCCGCAACCTCTGCACTGACTTCCTGCTGTCTTTATTCTGAAACCCAGACCTTTTCACTTAGCCCAGAGGCCTTTCTCGATCTGGCTTCTGCTTTAGCTACCCTGTCTCCCCATGTCTCAGTTCTGTTTTTCCACTTGGCCCAGGTCTCCCATGCAGGACATTATAATCAGACCAAACCCCTCAGCACTCAAGGCGTATGCACATTCTGCTCCTGCTGCCCAGAATGCTTTCCTTCTTCTTCGCTGGGGATGGATCCCAGAAAGCCTTTTCTACCTTTCCAGTCTAGCTTCCGGGCCAGCCCCTGCCTCTGCCTGTCTTCATTGGCCATGACTGATGGCAAAGGAGGTCTCAGTGGCCCCCAGCTCCCAGAAGAGAACACACAGGCATAGAGCTGGCATCAGTCTTGCTTGAATGGTTGAGCTTCGCTGGACATGTAGGTCCCAGGACACGAGGCCAGACGTTCTTGTTTGGAATGCGGCAGACTCACTAGATATCAGAATTCATTTCCAAGGGACTTACCTGACTGCATCCCAAGTTCATGAGAAATGTGCTTTGCTTTTCTCTCAGTGTCACACTGTCTGGATCATGGGTCCTTCTTGGGGACCTCAGAGCTGGCAGCACTCTGGAGCTTGGCCTCACACCATGAAAGAGCCAGATGCTGTCAATGGCCTCTGTGGATCCTGACTGCCTGGTGTCCCTGGAGGCCAGAGGCTTTGGGGCAGTCCTGGGTGAGACGGTGGCGTGGCAGAGACAGCTCTTGTACTCTTCCTCAGTTCTTCAGGAAATACCTGACCCCAGCAGAGAGGGCCGATGTGATCATGGTGACCATGGAGAGCCTGACCAGAACTAGGGATGACATCTATGCAGCCACCAAAATGTTGGATGTGATCCTGAAGTATTCTATCCCAGAAATTGAGAAGGTAGCCTTCTGGGGGGTGGGAGGTTAAGGCTTCCAAGTCTACACGCAAAATCTTCCTTTGTGTGTGTGTGTGTGTGTGTGTGTGTGTGTGTGTGTGTGTGTATCTTATTTTTTTTATTTCCTATCAGCACAAGTTTAAGAAATCCTAATCCAGTCATCCTTGAACACATTGTGTGCAGCCCCACACCCAACGCAGGGGCCTGGCTGTGTGGCTCCCACTGAGCTGGTGCTTCCCCTGCCGAAAAAACCTCCTTGTGCCTCTTTTCAGGTGCCAGAGATCATCCAGTACATTTACTTCCACATGAGCAGCATCACTGAGGCTGCCGCCCAGAACACCATACGGAAGATCCTTCAGCTCCTGTCTCAGTCCTACACTGATGAAGTGATCTTGACACTCTTTAAGATAGAGGACCAGCCACAAAAGTAAGTGGCTCTACCAAAAAATAGAGACCTTCAAGCTCTCAGCTGTCTTTTTTCCCCCTCAAAATGCATTGTTTTTAATAGTTTCTTACTTGTGGTACAGTAATTCTAAGTCATATAATTTATTGCAGGAAATTTGGAAAGCATGTAAAATTTAGAAAAAGTAAAGAAAAAAGGGAAATTTCTTTCAAAGCACCTTCTGCTATCACTTGGACATACTTTATCATTTGTCCACTTACTCTTTTTTTATGTATTTGGTACAGGGTCTACAGGGTGCATAGGGTCTCACTACAAAGATTGGACTTGTAGTGATTCTCTTGTTTTCAGCCTTCCAAGTGCTGGGATTACAGGCATGTGCCACCACACCCAGTCTCAATTGCCATCTCAGAGCACACAGAGGGCAGGGCCAGCAAGGCAGGCTGGGGATCGAATCCCAGCCACTGCGCTTTGCCTAAGCAGGCACTTTAGTCTGCCGAGCTATCTGGCCAGCCCTGTCTACTTGTTCTTGCTTTGGTTTTTTGAAATTCTGGAAATGAAACCTAGTCTCACTTAATGTTAGGCAAGTACTCTGCTTCTGAGCTGTATTTTTTTTTATTTATTTATAAATCTTATTTATTTATTTATTGGTACAGGATCTTGCTACACAGCTCCAACTCACAGTGATCCTGTCTCAGCCTCCCCAGTGCTGGGATTACATGTGTGTACCACCACACCTGGTTTTGCCTGGCAGGTGGTACAAGGATCAAAGTCAGGTCCTTGTGCTTGCCAGGCAGGTGCTTAGACTGCTGTGCTATCTCCCCATTCCCCTCAGTAGCATTGTTTTTTTAATTTTGTTTTTTTAAAATGTATCAGTTATTTAATTAGGTTTGTAGTAAGAAATTTAGAACCCTAATTTATGAGGATAAATTCCATTTGTCAGAGCAAAAACGGGTCACAGCCCCAGAGCTGAGGAACAGCTTTGAGTTTTGCTAAAATCTGTGAGTCCACTGCTTTTTGATCCACCTTGCACTG
>NDGN011545353.1:0-12127 GCA_002564285.1 Tympanoctomys barrerae
GCTGGATGGTTAAGACCAAGACAAAGCAAGACCTATATAACAAGAAATGTAACTTTTGTATCTACGAGGTCAGTGAAATCCCCTCAGGATTTATCCTGAAATCCTGCACCGCAGTTTGTAGAACCTTTGTCAGTGTCAGCCATGTGGATGAGTCACAACCATTGCTTGACAAGTTTGTTCTCTGTGAAAGCCTGAGAGAATATTTTCTCTCCATGTGACTCTCCTTTTCAATTTCTTTTTGTTTCATTGAAAAATTTTAATGTAATAGATAAATATTCAGCAGTAATAATTCAGGATGAAGGGGGAGAAAATAGACTTGCTAACACCAAGAACAGATTCATCATTAAAACAATATTAACTTCTTTCTTTATATATGATTTATGTTATTTTGAAGAGTGAAAATGGAAGCAAAAACAAATAGAAAAAAGAAATAAACAGAGTAACATACAACAAGGCATATGTTATAGATTTTCAAAACAGGAATAGCTAATTAATGATGGTTGTGTTATCTTTTTATCATCAAATCTGTTGCTCAGATTAGCAGATACAGTTATGCAAGACTGGGGAAATAATTGAATATTGGTGCTTACTTTCAAGAAATCTTAACTATTTTCCCTTGTCTTTTTTGTTTTATTTTAAAGAGAGTATAATAATTGAGAAGACATTAGGAATGATACACATTTAGAAGACCAAGAAGAGAGGCATTCAACTATGGGTTTTGTATTTATGTTGCTGTCCTTGATGTAGTTGCTCACATCGCAGATATCAGCATACAGAGTTAGCCAAGGTGAAAATTCTAAACATTAACTGCTATTTAAAAAAAAAACTGATGGCAATTATAAGTACAATCATCCCAGCCATCCTGTACATATACTTACATGTTTCTCCCTCCTTCCTTTTTTCCTACCTTTTCACTTTTCCTTCCATCTTTGTTATTTAATCCTTAAGTTTAGTTTCTTTCCATTTTACCATTTTACTATATCTATTATTCCTTTCAGATTTTATTTGTTCTTTCAGGTCCTTACACTATGAAGACAATATAATATTTACACAAGTGTGTCTGATTTATTTCACTTTGAATATAGCCTCTAGTTGCATCCATTTACCTATAAAAGATTTTGAGTTTGTCTTTCTTTATAGCTGAGTAGTACTCCATTGTATAGAAACATCACATGCTCTGTTGTTCTAATTTCAACACAAAGCTATCTTCAGGGGCCAGGGAGATGGCTCAGTGGAATAAGCACTTCTCCGACAAGTGCAAGGGCCTGAGTTCAATCCCCAGTTCCGCAAAAAAAAAAAAAGCTATCTTTAGATATTTCATTAATACCTTATCCTCCTGTTCTGTTGTACTTACTCTCATTTGCAAAAAATTGTACCTTGTACCTTTCCCCCTCCTCTTCTTAAGTCATCATTGGAGGAAAGAAATCTTCAAAGAACTGCCTTGCCTTCCCCAGGAAGCATGGCTCTGCGCTATTTTTTCTATAACATTCCAAGACTTCTGCAAAACAAATTAGAAGTGACAACAACCTTTTCTACCCTATCACAAGATTTCAGATTAGATCTAATCTGTACCAGTTTGGGTATTTATTTTACCACACATCAGATTTCTTACACAGTCAGGAATCTACACTAATATCCTGCAACCTAAAATCCTGAGTCATTGAAAGCTAAGTAACATACTTAATGTACTTTTTCTTCCCTCAAGACAGAGCTTAAAGGCTTGTGAATAGTGTGAAACCTTAACCTTCCCACGCTTCCATGTGGAAACGCTCTCATAAAATATAGTACATTAGCCCTAGAAAGAATTTCTCTCTGACTGCTGTGACATGAAAATGGACTGAAAACAATGGCTCTGGCCCCAGTCCAGAGTTTCTGGACACTGCTTCTTAACATAAAGTGAATTCATGAAGCCCAGGGTGCATTTTGGAAGATATCGGATACTTTCAATACTGCCCACTTTTATGTCTACACATTACAAAGTAAAGCAGCCAACTGGGGCAATTATCCTTGTAACCTAAGTGTGCCCTCTCCTCCCCACATCCAAATTTGGGCTTCAATTATTGGAGTGTTTTGCACAAAAAGAGCTCTCCCCCTCCTTGGATAATCCCTTCATTTCTCCACCTAATTTTCTGCAGTGCATGCAAAATCAAAACATCCCTTAGTCTATACATGGAGGAGACTGAAAACATGGCTAATGACAAATGGGAATCCTCATTATGAAGTGTGATCAAAAATATAGTGAAGGCCGCACCCAGCATCATCTGATACAAAGGCACGTTTGTAAAAAACGCTATGGGGTGTCCTCTTCCACCATATTCACTGGACTTGACACTACAACTTCTGGCTTGTCCCCAGAGTTAAAATGGTGATTCAAGCTAAGTGTTTTGAGTGATTCAGGACAGCAAGGCTACCATAAAAATGCAACTTGGAACCCTTGGAAAAGGGACTTCAGAAAGTGGCAAGAACAAAGAGATGAGTTTCTCTTTCTGAAAATCGTGCCATAGAACATGTCCTCTATGTTTCTGTAGGTAACATGCAGCTTGCCTGGGAGATCAGAGTTGCATCTAGGTGGGGACATCCTGTCTCAGTACATCCAAAGCCCTGAGGAGCAAGGAGGTTGGCAGGGGCCCAGCCCCCCAGGGAACTGACAGAAGCTGTCATCCTGTAGGCAGGAAGGCAATTCACCTGTGGCCTGCTCATTGTCAGGGCCGCGTTGACAGGCAGGGGCTGCGAGGAGGAGGGGAACGGTGTGTTCTGCCAGTGCTGAAAGGCTGGAAGGCTCCACTCTCCTACAGCAAAGACAAGGTGTACTGTCAGCGTCACGGGTGAGCACGAGCTTCCTAAGTGAGGGACAAAAGGTTCCTCCAGGCTGTGAGTCCTTCGGAGGGCATCGGTGTCAGGGCACACAGCGTAGGGACTAGCTAGTGACCTGAGGGCTCTGAGGAATCACCACCCTTAACAAGCCCACAACAGTTTAAGGCAAAAGGGGTTCTGCTTGGCAGGTGAGCTAAGCCCTTTGGTTATTATTCGTCCTTTGCATGGAGCTATGAAAGGAATCTGTTGCCTTCTTTTAAAACTGTGAAGACACTGACATGGACTTTCTCACAGGAGCCCTGGACCAGCTACAGCTAAGTGAAAAGAACACATGCTTTAAATACATGCAAAGTCATTTTCAAGATGCTTATGGATGCAAGATGGTGCACACCTGCCATCCCAGAACTCAGGGGCTGAGGCAGGAGGATCACCATGAGTTTGAAGCCAACCTGGGCTACATAGGGAGTTCTAGGCCAGCCTGAACTAAAGACCCTGTCTTAAAAAACCCCAAACCCAAACAATAAATAAGTAAATAATGCTCATAAATGTGTCTGAGTCTTGAAAAATGACTGTGGAATAGGTCGGGGTGTGTCATAACAGAAGTAGAAATCTGAAGTTTTATTGTTCATGGATGTCATTCCAAAATTTCAGACTACCAGTCTCCAAAATTTTCTCACGCTCCTTGATACTACGCTGGAGACCCTGTGGCTCCCAAATACATGCAGAGTGAGTGGGCCCGGGTGTTCTCTGCTCTGAAGTCAGCTCCTAAACAAGACCTGGCTCAAGCCTCAGCACCACCACCAAAAAAAGTTTTCTAAAAAGCCAATTCCTTCACAGTGAGCTGATAATGAGAACAATATGTCTCCTTGCAGGAGGGGAAGGGGTGGCGAAGCAGCATGACAGAGAGATGTCAAGAGGCCTGATTCATTAAGGCCCCTAAAGAGGGGGGTGGCTGATTGGGCAGTTTAAGAGTAGTTCCTTGGATAAAAGGTCCATCCTGAAGTCCTGGGAAATGTCAGCAACTGATGTGGCCATGGGAATGAAATAAAGATTATTTCATGAAGCCATGGTTCTCATTTTCTGCTCATAAATCAACACGTGTTTATGTCAGTTCACCTTAAAAGGACCATTTCGTCACAGGAGATAGTTTAACATAATTTATTATTGCTTCAGGTTTGAAGCAGCTGGAAAGCTGGGAGCACAAAACCCACCTAGGGTGACTCCCTATTTACTGTACTGGTGGCTCAATGTCAGGGCCACCACCCTCCCCAACCCTTTCATTTCTTCCTTTCCTGGCTACAGCAGTATGTCCTGACAACTCAGAAAACTGTGCCTTGCTTCAGCTTGCATCCTTAGCTTCCTCCCTGCTGTCCAGCTGCTGTCATTTTCCTGCTGAAGTCTTGCAGCCCTTGTCCCAGGGTACGGCTTCATCCCCCACGCAGACTCTGAGTCCCCCCCCCCCCGCCCTCTCCTGCCTCACCTCTGGCCTTCATCTTCTTCCTCCTCTTCTTGATATCTTGGTCCCTGTTTCTGTCTGTCCCCCTTTCTGTCCCCCTGCCTCTCCCCCAAATTCCCATTCAGCGGGTTGATTGGAGCCTCTTCCTTCTTAACATTTCTTTGGTTCTGAACCAATTTTTTAAAATTAATTTTATTGAGAAACAAATAGCCATGAGTCAGTTTCAAAACCAATTAGTAGGACAGGTTCAATAATTAATACATTGTATATTGTTGTCTTTATAGTGGTTACTCATAGTACAAGATTGTGAACCAATTTTTTTAAACCACTATATCATTTTAAAAAATCAGGCCTTCCTTAGCTTGTATCCTCAGCCCACCTCTGTCCGGCCCTGGGATGTGTTTGAGCTTCTTTTCTGACCTGTCCCCTACATTGGGTACCTGTGATGTCTACCTTTTGTCTCCTATTGTCTCCCTCTCAAGACCCTCATTTACTCAACAGAGCCATCTAGAATGCCATCGCCACAGTTAACCCTACCTGTGCCCACAGTTGATTTACTGAACTCAGCCCTGACTGGGCCCCATCCGTGTCTCACTACAGTCCCCACAATGGCATGGGCTGAAAATGGCCGCCCTGAGCATCTTCCTCCAAAGTCCGCCTCCCCGCGGCTCCAGGTTACTTTCCTGAGTATATTTCCTGGGGGTTGGGGGAGGGGAACCCAATTTCCTCATGGGCAGCATCTACTCTGTACTCTAGGAAAGGCACCCCACGCAGCTCTTAGCCAGTCTTCCAGCTTTCCCCCACTTTCTACTGTACTCTTAAGGTTGTCGGCATGGCCTTTCAGAATTGTGAATGAACATTTCTAATCCAAAAATCAGAACTGCTCCCAAATTCAAAAGTATCTGAACACCATCATGCAACCACAAGTGCACAGTTACACACTGTGAGACTCTATTTCATGCCCAAAATTATTTTAATATTGTATGACGTAGCTTCAGGCTATATCTATAAAGTCTATAGAGTGTGCATGAAACCTAAATGGAGTTCATGTTTTAGTCATGGGTCCCATCCTCAAGATATCTCAATTCACATCTGCATGTATGACTGTGTATGTATAATAATGTAAAAAGCTGAGGAAACAAACCCCAACACCTGAAATCTTCACGGTCTCGAGGATTTCAGACGAAGGCTATCAGGCAGTGTGCATGCAAGGACTGCAGGCGAATGGCTGACTGTGTGTGTATATGTAGGATTCATTTAAAGCAACTATGAATGAAAGAGGAGAAAGAGGATAAGTAAGGAAGGGAAGAATGGCACAGAGACTTGTATCTCTTACACACACACACACACACACACACACAAACACACACACACACACACCTTCAGGTTAAGCCTTTCCCTTGAGAAAAGGGCCCGAGACTGTGACCTGCTCATTTCAGACCACCTCCACCTCCACTTGCTCCTCCAGAGTCACGGTGGCTATCCGGGAACCACAAGGGCCCAGCAAAGGACCATCAGTTTTCCCGTGGGAGGGGTCTGCTTTGCCAGACCATGATTATCAGCATTTTCCTGAGGCCTCAGTGACGTTGTTCTGACAACCTGCATGCCACCAGCAAGTTCGCTGACCCTGAACAGGGAGGGGTCAGAGGCCCGCTTCCCTGCGTCACTGGGGATCACGCCAGGCTGTGTGCTGAATCCAGCTCAGAGGCCAGTGGTTAGCAGGGTCACTGGCAGGCAGGGGCCCCAGACAGGGGCAGCCCCATCCTAGAACAAACCAAGACCTTTACTCCAAAGTGCTGCCCAGAGTACTTGCAAAGCCAAAAGCACAGAAAGGGATCCACTGTGCCTTGGGTGCTGGTTGTCTCGACAACAGCAGCACAGGTTTTCCTGGTGATCCTTGCAGCTCACCTCCTGTAGGAGGGACCTGTCCAAGGAGGGCAGCTGGAAGCAGCCAGATGACACAGGCCACCCCTGGAGAAGCGGTGCTGTTAGCTACAGCAGCTGTTCTGGGCTTGGCCTCTCTGCACCCATTGCCAGCCGCATTCACCCCAAGCTCTCCTGCACCCCTTCTTGCCCCACTTTCCCTTCACTCTCTCAAATGCGTAAGTACTAAGAGTGGCATCTAGGAAGGCCAGAGACCTCAAGAGCAAGAGCCAGATATCTGCTGCACCCCAACTTCCCATCGGTAAAATGGGAGGATACTTATCTCTTTCATGTCACCAATGAAATCCTTATAAAAATCTCTGGAAATTGTACCTGTTGCTGACACTGACATTAGCCATCATCAACCGCTCCATTTATTCATTCCTTGTCTTTCTCATCATCCTTCTCTGCCCCTTTGTAAGCCCACTCTACTATGAGCAAATCCCACTTGCAGAAAAGCAGTCAAGCCAAATAAATGCAGTTAAACCAAGTAACAAGATGCCAACCCACTGAAAGTGTGCTCTGTGCTTACGGATGTGTAACAAAGCCCAAACTGTATTTTTGTCCAAAATGTCAAGATATTGCAGATATTCTGCTTCAGGATACAAAAATACTCATTACTTATGATTGGTTGAAACAGGTCACACTAACTATGTTTCAGATCACCTTTGTGGGGTGATCGCAGGAATTGAAGTGTGCCTGGTGGGTCCTAGTCTTAGGATTAGCTTTTACAAAAATGGGATCCCCAGTTGCTCTGCAGGAGAACTCGGGGCCAACAGATGTGGTTTCACACCTGCTATCCCCAAACTTCTCTCTCTAGCCAACTTGGGACACCCAAAGCATCACCAGCACCGAAACAAAACAAGAGACCCAGGCCTCCCTGGCTTGTGCAACTCTAGCTCATTTCTAACTAAGAGCAACTTTCTGGAGAATGTACAGAAGGTGGACGGTTGTGTATGTGTGTGATATATAAAAGGGCGTTATTAGGGCACTGAAGGGAAAGTTCTGGAATGAACTCATAGGAGGAAAATGCACCTCCTGCCAAGGAGGGGAAGCCATAGTGCTCTCCTTGCCTGTGTCTGAGCTATATGCTCACCAGACAGAAAAGGAGGGAGAGCTAAGATCTCACGCTTATTTCATGCTACTCTAATAAAAAGAGCTACTTCTTATAAAAAGGCTGCGGTAGGAGGATCTCAAGTTGGAGCCTAGCCTGGGGAATTTAGTAAGACCTTGTTTCAAAATAAAAAAGTTAAAAAAGGAATGGGGATATATTCAGTTCAAAGGGGGTCTTGTCTTGAATGCTTGCAACATGCCAGTCTGTTTGAGGAGCTCTCTGTCTAAGCCTGAGCACTGGGGCCACTGCAGGTGGCCAGCAGCACCGGCTGTGTGGGCGCAGGACAGCCAGGCCGTCTCATCTCCCTCCTGCCCCCTCTTTATTCTTCATCTGGCTCAAGAACCAGCTCCTGGTGGGCCGGGGATGAGGGACTTTCCTGGCCTCCTGTCCTGCCTGGCAGCTAGACTATGTGGAGCCTGCAACCATGGCCTCCCATGGGGAGCCAGCCTCTCTTTAGAGGCTTCTCCATAGGGAAGGAGGACAGTGCATTGTTATCCAGGGCTGGCGGAAAGACTGGACGCCGAGAGTGAGGATTCTAATTATATCTGGCTCAGCCGCAGCCCCTTTTGTTATAGACATAATACTTCTCGGAAAGCATATAGCCAAAGCCCCCCAATCTGAGTTATTCAACTGCACACTTCAGAGGGGGGAATGCCCAAGTGTGAGAATAATTGGCAAGCCTGCTGAGGTTCCTAGAAATAACATGCAAGAAGCAAAAGCCAGGCTCCAAGAAAAGTGAAAAAGTTACAAGTAAGATTCAGGGCCCCTCCCTGCTGTTGATCCTCCGTCTACCCTCCCACATCCCCTCTCCTGAGTTAAGCATCGTTCAGTCTGCTGTATACATTTCTAGGATTTTTTAAAGCTATGTATTTATGTAGCTGGAATATATATTCCTGTGCTTTATGTCCATTTACCTAAATGCATTACGTATGTGGTTTAGAATTAAAAGCCTGAGGGTAGAAAGTGAGTAGAACACTGAGTACACGCCAAAGTGGACGTGATCTGTATTCTATAAATAAAAATATATGTCCACTTAGGTTTGATTTTCCTGCCACAGGGAAAGACAAGGTTGTTTCTCTCTTTTCCTGCTTAGATGCCTTAGCCCTTTCTGGAAATCTCAGCTAGCTTATCCTCCCCACAGAACCATTACCACCCTGCCTGTTATATGAGGGCAGAGATGCCAAGGACTGACACACTGCCACCCTCACAGCAAGGGCTGAGGAACTCTGTCCCTCACTGACTACTGCCAGGAGGAACCTGGCACTCAGGGGCTCCTGACCCTGGCCCTCACCACTCTGAAACAGGAAAACTGGCTCCCTAAGGCCAAGACTGTGGGAGTTCAGCCCACACCTTGCTTAGGTCCCTGGTTGGATAGATATTGTGCAGATCTTTTTCACTTGCGGGAAAAGATTTCTTTTCCAGTTGCCTTGAAAAGTGAGGCTTTCCGTGGGGAAGAACAGGCAGGCTGCTAGGATGGCCCATGGACCGCGAAAGCCAAGGTGAGCTACTGCTAAGCTTAACAAGTCGGCTTTCTACCCTGAGATGACAAAGTTCATCTTCAAATTTCTCCTTTACTTGTACTTTTTTATGACTCCTAGCAGTTTCATTTCTTGTAGTGTAAAATATGGAAAGTTAGACCCCATTTTCCTGTTTCCTGCTGCCAGGAATTGGCTCCCTGGACAAGTTAGCTACTGATCCTTACCCTGCTTCCTAAAGTGACATCACTAATGAACACGCAGTGGATTCAGGAGAGGGCAAGCCACAGGCATGCTCTCCTTTATGAGAATGCCTTCTTATTTATTTCTACATGCTACCTCAGAGGCCATGCTGGCTGCTGCTGAGTATTATAAAAGTGTGTCCTTTCTTTGTGAAGACCAAAGATAAATTGTTTTAGGGTTAGGTTTAATGGGGATGTTCAAATTCTGTAATGGGATCCAGGTGCCTCGTTTGCACTGGCTGGGAGGCCATTTCGGGGGGCATTGCAAGGATATTATCCAAGCTCAGGAACATTGATAGGACAGGTGTGCCTTTCTTCTACTATCTCTTTTAAAAGTTTTCCATTGGAATCTGTAGGTCTTAGGTGCTGAGATTTGCCTGATGAAGGGAATCTGATTTTGCTGTCCAACCTTCCTCAAAGATTCTGTTTCTGATGGGACTTTATAATCTTCAACATCAGCTTTCTCCACTGTCTCATGAGTACAATGGAGTGACATCTCTGACTGTCATGGTTCCTCATCTATACACAGATTATGCTGGGTGACAATTCTCCAGTGACCTGCCAAGGATACCCTCAGCTGGGTGCCAGGTGGTCCTTGGGTCCCCAGGACCAAATGAGTGACTGGTGAGGAACCCCTTTTCAGGATTCTGGGGTGGATGTGACAAGGCACACGCAGGACATAGGTGTTTAAAGAGTGAACTTAGTGGTGTGCTAGCATAGCATTCTCTACCATCCAGTCCTGCAGGTGACAGTATACCAATTACACTCCTGTGTAATAGTTGCTAAGAAGCAGTTCTGGGGGAGGAGAGTTAGTGTTGCCTTCATCCTGCCTCAGAAGGACAAGTGCTCTCCTCAGAACCCCTCAGCACCTCAGAGGGCTATCTCCATGCGAATGATGCCCTTTGTAATTCCCAGGACACTAAGAAGGGCCTGGCTGTCCCTTTCAGGCAGAGGAGCCAAGCCTCCCAGCCACCCACCTTATGCTTGGCTGAATGGAAGAATGTGGACTCTGTTCCCACACGCTCCCTCTAAGTGGCTTCCCAGAGCTCCTCTGTGGTGGCTGCAGCTGGTGGTGACAGGGATGTGGAGGCACAGCCATCGGGAGCTGGGCCTCAACCAAAGGGGCTCTGTGTGCCCCTTGTTCATCTGGGGAGGTTTTCGTCCTGCAAAGAAAAGGTCTTTCAGTCGGCCACTTTAGCTCCCTTTAAAGCAATGCCTCCCTTCAGCAGGGAGGCCACTGTGGGCCGCTCTACTGCCAGCCGTCAGGCGACTGTGCCTGTGTGGGGCAGAGCTATGCTCAGGCCTGTTCCTGTTACTCTAGCTAGAGCCTGAGCAAGGTATCAACCCACTAGTCCTGCCTTTCTGTGTCATAAAATGGAGGTGATAGTGAAGATTATATCATTTTCAGAGGACTTTTTTACTGCACTAAATGAAAAAATACAGACAAACCATTTGTGTGTGTGTGTGTGTATGTGTGTGTGTACACATGTGGTTTTTTAAATTGATACCTTTTAGATATGCATAATCTTGCTTCTTTTTTCCCTTCTCCTCCCCTCCCTTCAACACCTCTTTCCCTCTTTATTTACAAAAGCTCTGTTTCCATTTTATCCTTCTCCTTTCCTCTTGTCCCTTCCTTTCCTGGTTCCCCTTTCCATTCGAACATTCTCTTCCCGTTTCCCGTTATCTATTATATATCTTGGTCCTCATTTGCACTTTTGGTTTCTCACATGAGAGAGTATTGTAATGCAAACCACTTAGTAATATTTAGAAATACAAAAAATCTCTCGATAAAGGGTAGCTCCTCGTAAGTCTTCTTTTCCACTTACACACCCTGTACGCAAAGTATACGACCGTGTGTTAGACCGCATCTATCACCCAAATACTAAACAGAACTAAACTGAAATAGACCAGTCATAATATGCACTCCATTAGGAGAAGCAGCAAGCTAGATGAAAACAGCCTATCAGGGAAGCTGTGTGTGTTGGGACTGGTGGTCAGGCTCTGTGCCTGTTTCCAGTACTGGGGATAAAACCCAGGGCCTTGCCCTGAACTACATCACCAGCCCTTTAAAGAAACTTGTATTGTATTTTGAAACAAGGTCTTAGTAAGCTACTGAGCTGCCTGGCTGGGCTAGAACTGGCACTGCTCCTGCCGCAGCAGCTTCCCACATGTGTGTCAACAGCCAGCGTGACCTCTGAGAGTCCCACCGAAGACCCTCACAAGTCCATGCTCTGTCCCTAAACTGAGGTCGCATGGACCAGTCACCTGCAGAAAGTGGCCTTGCCTGACTGCGAGGTAACCCTAGAGCATGTGTGTGCTCTGGCTTCCGTGGAACACGGGACAATGAATAAGACAAAAGTAAGCGCTGACCTCAGCAGCATCAGAGAACAAGCACCCACGGAACAAGGCAGGGAGGCGGGCCAACTGTGCACGCCCTTTGTCCAGTGAGGCGCTTCCTTATATGGGACCTGGTGTGGGGAAACAGCTCATTTAAAGGAACAATTGGACCAACGGCCCCACATTTAGATGTGTGCCTGTGGTCCTGACTTGGGCCCAGGAGTTGGGGGCCAGCTTGTAGAACAGTGAGACCCATCTCAAAAAAAGCAGCATAGTGATGGGTGTGGGGGCGCATGCCTATAATCCCAGCACTCAGGAGGCTGAGGCAGGAGGATAGCTGAGAATTCAAGACCAGCCTGGGCTGCAAAGTAAGCTAAAAACCAGCTTGAACTGCATAGGGAAACCCTGTCTCAAAAAGACAAACAAAATAAAACAAAAGAATAAAACAGAAATACCAACAACTCCATCAAAAATACCTGTGTTGGAATGTGACTCTGTTCAGTCATGTGTGTGCTGTGTGGCTCGCTGCAATGGAGAAGGTAGAGCCTGCGAAATGTATCATATTTATGTTTCCTCACAGACAAGTGTGCTCACCAGTGCTCCAGAGCTCTGTAATTCCCATTTATCAGATATAGAAATCAAGGTTCACCTGACTGCAGGGCTAGGGGAGGCTGAAGTGGTGATCAGTATAAGAACAATCTCACTTTGTCTCTGTCTCTGTCTCTGTCTCTGTCTCTCTCTCTCTCTCTCTCTCTCTCTCTCTCTC
>NDGN011545355.1:6484-16633 GCA_002564285.1 Tympanoctomys barrerae
AAAAAAAAAAAAAAAAAAAAAAAGGAAAGAAATGCACAAAAGGAGACCCTGGTTATTAGATGGTTGGTTTAAGCTGGTGTAAAAAGTCCTCTGGGCCTCATGAGGCCAGGGCTTAGCATGGTGAACTTCTTGAGGAGCCAAGCTTACTGCATTCGCATGATTCCTCTGACAGCAGATTACCATAAAGAGATTTATGAATTTTATAAACTGGGCACACTTAACCACATTTAGAGATGCAGATAGTTTTGAAATAATTCAAAATATGCCATAAAACCTGTTTACTGAAGAGCTATACATAAAAGATAATAGATGGTTGGTTTACAAGCAACTGAACTACAGCCGTAAAATAGTAAATATAACTTTTGCATAGCTAGAGTTATTCCTCTGTTACCAAAGGTTGAACAAGCCCCTGAACCCACAGCTGGGCACACCTGCATGACCTCCATGCCGTGTCACCCCAGCCAGGTGGCTTACTCTTCAGCGGGGGCTGGAGGTTGGGCGTCCTTCTTGCGGTGGGCCTACAGGGTATGCACCCCATCCTTGAGCCTGGCTGCCAGCTGCTGCACCTCTGAGAGCTGACTTATAGTGCCAGCTGCGTGGCATTTCTGATTACTGACCTTTGTTTTTCTGGAGAGGGTTTCCAGAGGCCCTGACAGTCTGCTTACTCTCTTCTCCTTTTTCTCTCTCCCTCCTCCTTTGCTTTCCCTTCAGTTGGCAGCACCTCTTCCTCACCAGCACTGTTAGGAATCAGAGAGCCTCGCTCTGAATACGATAGGACTCAGCCACCTATGCAGTATTACAATAGCCAAGGGGATGCCACACACAAAGGCCTGTACCCTGGTAAGATGCCAGTCGGGTGTATGGTGCAGTACCTCGAAAAGCCGCATTTCCAGGTGCTGAGCCAGTGTCCTGGAAAGCAGCCCGTGCTCTATTGAGGTGGTCCCCCAGTAGGAGCTGGACTTCTGTCTCTTCTTCCCTGCTTCCGGGATCATTGCATTTGCCACTTGTTTTAAGTAAAACAAGTTAATGTTTTGGTATGGTGGCCACAAGTAAAAGAGGACTGGATCCAAATGGAGATCAGTGTTGGTTGCCCAGAGAAGCAGTCCATCTGCTGGGCTCCCTCCCCTCAACAGTGTCTGTGTCCCTCATGCATCAGAACCCGGGCTTGCTGCGGCTCTGTAGCAGCTACGTCTACGTCTTCTAGGCTGGCGCAGCTTACATTCAAACTAAGAAGGAAGATCTGTTTGTTTCCATGAAGTAAATTTGGATTAGAGAATGTGCAATGTGATTCTGAGTGATTATTTTTATAAATAACAAAAATATCACATAGTATTTAATATTTTATATACTGTTCAGAAAAATGTATGTAAGGTTTAAATAATGCCAGCCCAGAAAGTTAGGAGGATTTCATTTTGTCCTCATCCTCAACTATGTGACAAATTATAACTACAAGCTTCAAATAAATCAGCATGAGTTGCCCCAAAAAAGTACTCTTTTCTCAGAAAACCTCTTTATTAAAAAGAAATACAAATAATGACTAGTGGCAACTTAACTACTGCCGGGGGAACAATCTCAGTTGTGCTGTTGTCTTTGATATTGTGATTTTACAGGACTGTTTACTAATCGACAGTTGTTACCATGGTGATTAATAGCTCAGAAAATTGCGGTTGCTACAGTTCAAATACCAAGCTCTGTGCAAAAGGAAATGCACATGCAAACTAAGGTGCATGGCTGCTTCAGATTTGCTGCAGCCTGCCTCGAAGATTACCTTTTTAGCATGCATGCCCTTCTGTATCTCCTTTGCTTGCTTCAATAAACTAATTTGCCTCAAGTATGTTTCATTTTCCTCATTAAAAAAAATAATATCTTTGCTAATTTTAACAATAATTGAAGAGTAACTCATGACATCAGGAGTCGACTCTGGGCTCTTGAAGACAGTTACATAGTCACCAAGTTCTTGGCACTTTGTGGCGTCCTTGACTGCGGCAGACCTCAGACTGTGCCTCTGTGGGGCCGGGACATACCTGTGCCTGCTCCTCCTGGGACCTGGATCTCAGATCAGAACTATCTTAAAGGCATGGGACTCGTCCTAGTAGCACATTCCCCTCTGACACACTGTTCTGGCTCCAAATCCTGGCAGAGTGGCTTTCTCAGCTCACGAGCTTAGCTGCTGTCCAGACCCAGCCAGAGAAACACCCCAAGTCTGAGCCAAAACTGAGAAGGACCCTTATTGGATGGGTCAATCACTGAGATTGCTGCTGGCCCCTACTAGCCCCTGGGTAAACAGCAGCCAGGCTAGGTCCAGGGAGCCTACGTTACTGCCCCTCAGACTGCTCTGACTCTGGGGAAGGCGGCCCTGTCAGGGACACTGCACAAGCTAACAGGCCAGAATAATAAGCAATAGTTTTAATTTCGTAAAATATTTTCTTACAGGCTCCAGCAAACCTTCACCAATTTACATCAGTTCCTATTCCTCACCAGCAAGAGAACAAAATAGACGGCTACAGGTGAATTTGCAATGTTATTTGTAAAGAAAGCCAATTAGCAGTGGCACAGTAAGGGGCCCGCGTCGGTTGACTTCTCAGAGCTCGGCCAGCACAGCGCGGCCTGAGGTGCATTACCTGGGGATCCTCACCCCTCAGGAGTGCATCCATGATCTAAACAGAGCACCTCCACGGTAGCCTCGTGTTCTCTAATCCCCACATATGTGCCACGAAGACCCCTAAACCAGCCCTGGGATCAGCTGAGAAGTCGGTCATTCATTCTTTCCCAAGGACTTCCCTTTCCCACTCATTGTTTCCCTCCTCTTCTTTGTTAATCTCTGAAATCTTTGCCATCCTCAGGCTGAGGAGAGGTCAGTAAGCACACTTGACTCCCTTCACTCTCATCTCATCGTCCTCTTTTTTTTTTTATATGCTTCCTTCTCCATCATCATGGCTTCCTCCCAGTCTGCACGCCTAAGTTAAAAGACCCCTGAGGTTTCCACCTTGAGGCAAGGTGTGTTCATCTCAGAGGTCAAAGTGGACTCGGCCACTGCAGGGTGCAGCCCACTGTAATGAGGGGGTGCTACAGTTGTAGCAGATCCTGGCCCTGCTTTCAGGCAGGGCCTGTACTAAGCTTTCAGAGCATTCCTGAGACTATGGCAACAGAGTTATCTGATTTCTTATGGTCTAACAAGACAGACAGTTGAGATTTCCTAAGCAAGACTGTATCCTGTTCTTCAGATAAAGATATTTTAAGACCCCCTCCTATTCCATCATCTTTTATAAAGTAGATGGAAGAAAAGTAGTTTGCCAACTTGCTCATAATTTTAATTTTTTGTTTGTTTGTTTCTTAAGACAGGACCTTGTTATGTTGGCCCAGCTGGTTTCAAACTCTTGAGCTCAAACAGTCCTCCTACCTCAGCCTCTTGAGTAGCTGTCACTAACGGCATGCTCCACCATGCCTGGCTTACGCAATAGTTTTGGGGGTAGTTGTTTTGTGGTTTGGGATTATTTTGGGGGGGAGAGGGGTCAGGAAAAATAAAATTGTAACTACTTTAAAAGAAAGTAGATTTAAGCAGTTAGAACTCTGAAATCCTTGTAATGTTACAACTGATTCAGTTTTTGAATGTTGTTGATGCATTTATGATACACTTGTTGCATCTCACAAAGGGAGGGGACCTAGAATAAAAAAGAAGACAGGCATAAGAACCATGTGATATAGCCCGGTGTAGTGGCACATGCCTGCAATCCTAGCAGTGTGGAGACTGAGGGAGGGCTCATTGTGAGATGGAGACCAGCCTGGGCTACAAAGTGAGCTCAAGGCCAGCCTGAACTGCATAAGAGACCCTGTCTCAAGAAGACCAAAAAAAGCTGTAGTTTGAAGGAGTCCATGTGAGGTTAAAGCTAAGGCAACACAAAAGGAAATGCCGGGGTGGGTGAACTCCACGGTTTCCTACACGTGCTTGCCTTGCTTTCTTCAAATGGACTTAAGACTGTCTCTTCTGCTAAAATTGCATTTGCTCACATGTCTCTGCTAGTTTTATTACTCTCCTGCCTTGAGGTTGCATACTCCTTGAAGAGTACAGGCCAATAGCAGAGTTTCCAAAGTGTGGTGGTGTTTACAGACCACATACGTGCTTTTTAAAACTGAGAGATGGACTTGGTCTTCATCTCTGAGGTAAAAGGTGATTCTATAATTATATAATTATTTGAGGCAAAAATCCAAACCTCAGCCAAATGTATGATGTGTTCAAGGTTCCCTGTGTGAAAGCACACATTAGCGCCGCCCCCCGCCCCCATCTGACCTGCCTGGGTCGCAGGCCTCTCCACAGCGGGTGCAGGGCAGGGATTGCTGTGAGGAGGGACATCATGGCCATCTGCCACGAGGCAAATGCAGTGCCCTCTCTAGCACTCAGCTCTTAGAAGCCTCAGCCTGCCCCACTATGGGTACAGCTTGAAGTCCTCCTTGGCCTCAGTGACCTCAGTGTGTACCTGAAGCAAATACTAACCTTAAGTGCACAAAACAGCTTTAAAACTGGGATGCATGTGGCTCCCATTATTTTTCTTTAAATGTGTGTTTTTAAATGTTGGTTTCATTTATTTACCTTTCCATTTTGTCAACAGCATCAGCAGCTGTATTATAGTCAAGATGACTCCAGCAGAAAGAACTTTGATGCATACAGATTGTACTTGCAGTCTCCTCATAGCTATGAAGATCCTTATTTTGATGAGCGAGTTCACTTTCCAGCTTCTACTGATTACTCGACACAGTATGGACTGAAATCAACCACAAATTATGTGGACTTTTATTCCACTAAACGACCTTCTTATAGAGCAGAACAGTACCCAGGGTCCCCAGACTCGTGGGTGTAGCATCAGGGCAGCTGTTCAACAGAGGAGAAGCTCCTTGCTAACCTAGTTGGACTGAGATGAAAAGTCTGTCTTGCGGACCTGATGATGAGATGCGAAAGTGAGATGAAAGGAATGAGTGGAGAGTTTTGTTTTCTTTTTCATTTTGAGGAATTTTCAGGGAAGTAAGGAAACTTGAGCGAGGACTTTCTAAGCTCTCTTAGGTGTTAGATCTAATTACTTGTAGATTCTGTAGTCTGGTGAAGGTGTGGGTGACGTGATGAGAGGTTTGAGAAATGGGTGAAATGAGATGGGGATGTGTAGGTCAAATCAAATTAAAGATGATTTTTTTAATGTGAATAAAGTTATGTTCTGATAGTTTGTACAGAAAAAAAATAAAATAAAATGGATGCCCTTCATGTTTTATTGCTATTACTAAATGTCAAGATTGTATGCTACTATGTCTTGTAAATTTCTTTTGTTGGTGTAAATATGGAAATGCCACATTGGTTAAGTGCCATCATTTGTAATGCAGTGTGTCATTTGAAAAGAGATTTGAAGAAATGGACAGCTTAAAAATGAGAAACCCCAGGAACTGTTAGTAATTAAAAGCAAACGAAGACATCTTTCGTTTCACAATGAATAGTGTACTTGGAAGCACAAAGTCCAATCCGGTACCGCAGCGCCATGCCCATTCCCTGCCTCTTTCATAGGACACTTCACTGCCATTTTCTATGCACATGAAAGAAAAATAAATGTGGAAATTTCATCCTTGGAAATGTGTTCCTGTTGTTTTCCCTTCTCCCCAGATGCAACAGTGAAAAGTAGATTCAATAAACTTGAGAGATGGACCATACCTAAGAGCTAAGCTCAAAACCACCCTCCTCTTTGTCTATCTTAGTACTGTATTTATTTCTTCAGATCTATTTTGAATGTAATTCACTCTGCATCTTTATATCTTTTCAGATTGTTATATGTATTTATCACCAGAGAAATTATGTCTGGCAGCTTGGCCATAACTAAACTGGCAAAGAGTCCTCTTGGCATCATTGTTAAGAACTCAATAATTACATAAGAATAGTGGTTGAACATTTACTTGGTTGGCACTAATGGCGTAAGCCAAAACCAATTATAAGTAATTATTTTGCTGAGTAATTCCATGAGAAACAGTAATTCCTAGACTAAAGAATGGAAGAAGTCCCACAGACATGATTGTTCCAGAGCACAGCCTAGTTTTTATTCTTTCAGGTTCTTACACTAGAGAGACAATGCAGTGCTTACACATGTGGGTCTGATTTATTTCACTTGTACATATAGCCCCAGTTGTATCCATTTGCCTATAAAGACTTCAAGTTTATCTTTCTTTATAACTGAGTAATACTCTGTTGTATAAAAATGACACATCTTTTTTATCCATTCCTCAGGAGATGGGCATTTGGGTTGTTTCCAAGATTTAGCTATAACAAATTGCGCTGCTTTAACATGGGTGTACGGTAGTACTGCACAACCTTGTATTTTTGTCCATCTATGGTGATGGTAAGGGGCACCAACTTGAAGGGGCCCAGGCACTGAAGCTTCCCAGGCTTTGCATTTTCCATCCTGAGCCCAAGTGCCTGGATCTCTGGACACAACCCATGTGGTCCATCAAACCCTGAGATAGGGCTTATTTCTCTGTATCCAGCAAGTATGATAAAACCATAAGCTCACATTTATGAGTATGTGGAAAAGGCCCCCCTAAAAATGCTTTATTTAATGGCCAGCTGCCCAAGCCTAGGAAATGGAAATAAGAGTAAAAGCCAGAAGATTCCCAAGGTCTGCAAATAGCCTTTCTGGGGTGCAGGCTTTCTTTTTTTATTTTAGGGAAGAGTGCAGGGTGTTTAGGGTCTCACTACTAGATCAGACTCTTAGTGATCCACCTGTTTACAGGCTCCTAAGTGCTGGGATTACAGGGGCTGGCCACCACTCCCAGTCTTAATTGCTGTCAGTGTGCCCCCGGGGCGGGGCCGGCACTGTTGACCAAGGATCAAACCTCCCATCCCCTGTGCCTGCTGGCAGGCAGTTTAATCTGCTGAGCTATTTGTTTGGCCAGGCTTTCTGAACACACCTGAGCCAACTGTCCCTGCTACCCAAGCTCTGGCTAGGCTACGACCTGGTGGAGCTCCAGAAATAGGGCTCTTTAGGTGGCAGAGGCTGCTGAACTTCCCAAGGGGCAGACACCAGGACTTCAGGTGCCACATCCTTCTGAGCTTCGACTCCCATACTTCCCCTGAACCTGATGTTTCAGTGTCTCAGGGAAGGGGAAGGTCCTTACCCAGGGAGTCAAGAAGAGAATCTGGATCCTCCAGCTGACTGACAATCTTTTCTTTGGTGACCCTATTGTGACAGGCAGTGTTTCAAAAGTGACACAAATTTGAGTTGCAAAGAACTTAGTTTGGACTCTACTCAGGGCTCCCAACAGCCACAGAGAGGTCTGGCTGTGCATGAGGACAAGATAAAAAACCTGCTGCCCTTCAAAAATCCTATCAGTGGGCAGGGGAGATAGCTCAGTAGAATAAGTGCCTGCCTGGCAAGCGCAGGGTCCTGAGTTCAAGCCCCGGTACCACCAAAAAAAGAAAAAAAAATTCTAGCCAGTGACTAGGTAAACAAAGCTTCCGACAAGCCCAAAGGACAGACAACTGCACCACGAATGCAAAAGCTGAGCCCACTCCCTCCAAGCTGTGGGAACAAAACAGCTCTGCTGAAAGAAATACTGTGTGCTTGGTGCCCTGATGTCAACAGGCAGCACAGAGAATTAAGGCCTCAGAAGAGAATCGGAATTCTCTAGCCAGGATCAACCCACTTCCGCCCTGTCTTAGAGGGGCAGGATTGAATAGAGTCAATGTCAATGGGATCAACCAGGGCCCCTTCAGCTTTCTTGCATGTTAGAATCACTAACAGTGAGGCACAGTCCATCTGACCAATTAGAACCCCAGGGGGTGGGGGCCCAGACATCAGCACTCAGAAGTTTCCTGGGCAGTTGCATGGTACATTCAGGGAAAAGCCGGTTGGTCATCTTCCTCGATGCCCCACTGCCTTCCTGCCCTGTCATCTGATAATTTAGCCATTGGGGTTTGGAGTGTGAAGTTTGCCTAGAAGTGAAGGATAGATTTGGAGTGTTACTGAGATCTTAAAGCTGAAGATTCATACCTGAGGTTTCCCTTCTGCTGGAGTATATCTCACCTATGCACACTTGTTTTATCATTTGGAGCTCATGGACACTTTATCACTGATGGCCAGGCAGTTCCATAAATTGGGTTCTCCACCTGATTGCTGATACTTGCCCTGAAATGCCAACAGTTGAACTTATTGAGTACTTATTATGTGCTGAGAATAGTTAAACCCTCAACAAAATTATGAGATTTATACTAATACCCCAATTTATAGACTCTGAAGCAAACTTCAAGAGTAACTTGATAAAGACCACAACCAGTAAGTAGCTAAGGCAGAGCGAGTGCTACAGTCTGCAACACACGGCCAGTGTTTCTCAGATTCAGTAATTTGGGTTCAACTAAACTATTATTTCCTAAACATTTAATAAGTTGAACATTGCATTTATGAAAGGAAACGCTATCACTAGCCATAAGTTAAAAAAAAAAAAAAAAAAACCTGAAAAGGAGCACTCAACTATCAAGGCAAAAATGTCTGCATATATGTACAATCAAGTCTCACCTACTACAGTCTTTGGTATGAAATGAACCTCATCTTGAGAAACTTCAGTTCTCATCTCTGATTGTAAGGCTCCTTCCTCTGGCACGAAGGATAAGCAGAGAAAAGAAGTCCTTTATTGCTTGGTGGGGGAGGGCTGCCAAAGAGAAGCAAGGACCCTCGGGGAGGAGGCAGGCCCAAAAGGTTTTTCAGGCTCCCTGGAGAGGAGCTTCCAGGGGCGGTTGCAGGCGCTGATTGGGGGAGGCAGGCACATGCGGGTCTAGGAGCCGCCGGTCCTGGGTCCCCAGCCAGGCTCCCTCACCACCACGGTGACTGGCAGAGCTTTGCTGGGCGCAGACCTGTCACTGATGTGTGTGATAATTTAGATCAGTTTGGCATCTCCCCCTAAAGGATCATAATTTAAATCTATCAGATGATAGTTTTGCTTCCATGATCCAATTGGATTACAAAGGAAAATAAATTTGAAAACTTGGTCATTACTGTCTATTATTTTTGAACAGCACTGTGTATGACAGCTTTATTCATAATAGAAACTGGAAACGATCCAAATCTTTAAGAGAAGAATGGATAAATGAAAATTTTAATTAAAAAATTATAATGTGGTATACTCAGGTGGTGGAATACTAGTCAACAATAAAAAGAATGAACCACAGATCCAATGACAGACAAATCTCAAAAACACATTGCTCTCAAAAAGAAGCTCACAGAGTGAACACACTGGATCATTTAAATTCAAACCCAGGAAAATCTTATCTAGGTGATAGAGAAGAGAGCCACGGTTTCTTGTAGAGGTGGTAATGGCTGGAGAACCGCTCCATATCTTGATTGGAGGGGCGCTATCCAGGCATGTGTATGTATTAAAACATCAAAATGTATATTCTGCTATGCATCTGCACTTCACTATATAAAATTTACCCCCATGAAATACTTAACTGCCTCAAAAATCAGTAAAAATAAATAAATAAATAAATAATGGCACTCTGAGATTTAGCTTTATGACCTATATACAAATTGAAGATTATTAAGACTTCTGATCTGAAAACAAAAAAGGCCAACCTATTTCAAACGTTAACAAAACATCCACTTGCAGTAGTTTCTCTCACAAAAGTTTTAAAACAAAATTCCTTTGTAGTTACGTACACGTCTATTTAAGCGCTAACTGCTTTCCAAGTTCAGTTTAAACAGAAGTCTGGAAAATATATATTTGAAAAGCACTCTATGGGAGTGTCTTTTTGGACAAGCTTTGCTTGTACAGATTCACATGTGTGTTGACAAGAAAGTACGTTAAGAAGTAAAACTCCAGCTCATGTTTAAACGTGTTTGCCAAGAGAGAAGTGTGCACTCCTTTTACCTAATGATCCAAAGAGATATGTAAATAAACACCTCAGGTACCCTGGCAGCTCCCCAGGCTCCAGGGAAGGCACGCGGGAGCCAAGCCCTTTCAGCAAAGTTCCAAAGAAGTGTTAGCAGAAAAACAAACAAGCCAGTGAAATCAGAGGCAGAACAGGCTAATGGGGTTATTTTGAACTCTACAAATGCAAAGCAGATTTTGAATTCAAAAGAACTTTGTTGCAGGTCAAGGAAATCCTGGCTGGAGAGGAAGCCTGACAGT
>NDGN011545358.1:0-13409 GCA_002564285.1 Tympanoctomys barrerae
AAGTGACCACGTGAGGAACAGTGGGAGAATCTCCATACAGTAGCTCACAAAGACTCTGTCACATTCAAACAATGACTACATGGCAGTGTGGGCTGCCCAAAGCATTTGCCAAGCGCGCAAAAGGCCCTGGTCTCAGCCCCAGCACCCTGCCTCACACACTCAGCTGTCATCACCATCTTTGTTGTCATTATTTGCTCACATATAACACTGATTCAACAACTATTTTCTGAATGTTTCTCTGAACCAGGAGGTTTGTAGTTTTAAAAATTGCCATGTCTATATTTACATAAAATGTAAAGCCCATAGGGAAATGCTAACACTGAATGAACTCACAACCCCCACAGTACTATAGATATGGATGTGGATGCAAATGCAGACACATGTTTTTGTTTTTGTTTACTTAGATATTTAGTACAGGGTCTCACTATGAAGCTCGGACTCCTAGGGATCCTCCCGTTTTCGGCCTCCCCAGTGCTGGGATTACGGGCCTGTGCCACCACGCCTGGTCTCAGTGGCTGGCTCAGCATGCCCAGGAAGGAGCAGGGGCAGGGCCAGTGTGGCACGTGGTGCTGAGGATCTAACCCTGCCCAGTCCCTGTGCTTGCCTAAGCAGGCACTTAGCCCACTGAGCTATCTCACTGGCCTTTGACACATGTTTTTAAAATAAACCTTGACTAAAACTGAGACATTATGACACAGTTTAAAAGTCTTTCCTGTGCTCATTATAATCCAAAAACTGGTGATATCTCACCAGTAATTATCCGGTGTATTTAAGATTTGAGTCTACAACTTTAGCATTTCCCACGAAGGACTCAAAACTAGTGCAGGTCCTTTAGCTAAAGCTCTGACCGCAATGTTCAACTCTTTCAGACCAAAGGGAAAGTAGACCCAGGTTTTATTTACTGCAGACACACAAGTTAGAATATGCAAGTGATGGGGAAGAAAAAGGGTTAAAAAGGATGGCTCACCCCTAAGACACACTGTCAAGGACCTCACGTGTTCTACTCCCGTGCTACTTTTGTGAGTCATGGGTTCCATCACAACCACACCACCTGAGCCCAGAGATGAAGCCCGAGGAAGCTGCCAGATGAGTCAAGTGCCAAAAGCCCTTTCCATAGACTCAAGGTGGTTCCATCTGACCAGGCCACGGAAGACAGACAGCAGACTCCCAAGTTTCGAGATTTATCTGAATCTGCTCGCGACCCTCTGAACAGAGCTCTCCTTTACTTCTGCCCAGTTTGCCTAATGGTAGGAGATGCGCAGATGTAATTACATTTACACTTTATTATAAAGTCAGTGAGTCACTACAAGTACATGCTAGAATGTAAGTTTTATTGTTTTTCATTATGGATTATGTGCTTCGCTGGCGAGAGGGTCGTATTTTTTGCCAGGGGAGGAGTTGTAAGTGTGGAAGACCTATTTTGTGGAGGACATACTTTTTTTGTCAGGTTTTTGTTTACCACCCCAGGATCACCCTACTCTGGATCACTCCGATTCCTCCACTTGAATGCGGCACATTATTCCTAAAAGGGAGACACTGGATTTTCAAAGCTGAAAAAGAGAGAATTGTTCATACCTGAGGAACATGAAGCACAAACCCACACACAAATGGCTGATAAGAGAAATGAAAAGCAAATTGGCCCAAGAGGATTCAGTACAAGGGTGAAAAGCACACACCTTTTTCTATTTGTCATCAGAAATTATATTCTGCAGCTCTTACCATGGGTATTGGGCCCACCTGCTTTCAACCTCTTTTTTTACCCAGCATCTACAATTCTGAAGCCAGCCTAGAACTCCAACAGGAAGCCCACTTAAGAAAACAAAGGTGAGGGGAACGCAAGTTCACTGTTTTGCCCATAACAAGGTTTGATGCTAACTGAATTTACTTTAGTCTTGACAGTCAGGATAATCCCACTTCCACAAACTCCCCAGCTGCTGTATTTGCAGCAGCCCCATCACAGGCAAGTACAAGGCACAGGGCAGGAAGCCCAATGGACTCCTCACCATGACACAAGAATGGGGCTTGTCAAAACTTCAGTCCTCAAATGGAGACACCAAAGCTCAGGGTGGCAAAATAACTTATGAAAGGGTCTAACACCTGGCCAATGAGCCCAAATTTGAACCCACAGCCTGTGCATGTCCTCACTCTACTACATTAAATGCTAATCTCCACCTGCAGAAACAAAATAGTAACACTCAGTTGTCTCATCAGATGTTTCTGAGGGAGACAGTGTCACATAGGAGAGGACAGAAGAGAGAAAATAAGAAAATCACTGTCCCAGGGCCCCTCAACTAGTGAGCGGCAGAACCAGGACTTGAAGTAAGACTGAACTGTAAGCCTTCAAATATTGTCTAGTACTGTGTCCCTACCCCCAAAAGTACACATCCCCTTGGAGTTGGTGGACAGAAAAGTTAAGGTAGATAAGCAGATTTCCCCCTTGTGATCTTACTCAGCTGTGGCTCCCCTTATATGAGGTTTTCCCCCCATACATGGTCAAGGTATTATCTCCAAGTTGGGAGAGGGGCTTTTGTGACAGAGAAGCACAGAGTATCATCTGTGTCCTGCAATGCTATGACAGCCATAAATACAACTGATGTCCAACTGCCCACCACCAAGCAAAAGAGTAAGAACAACAGGAAGCCAACACAGAGTGTCAAAAGAAGAAAAACTGTTCAATAGATTGTACACTGCACCAGTGATTTTCAACTGGGGAGCTGAAGAGGGGACAGACAGCAGGGAACATGAGGAGGCATTTCTGGTTGTCACAAAGACTGGGGACGACCAGGAACGCAAACTACCCTGCACAACATGACGCACAAAAGGAATTCCATGTCTCCCACAGCGATGGTGCCCTCCTGAAGGAAAACAGTAATCAATTACCAAGCCCTACCAGAATGGGAAATGCCAAATCAATGACAGAACAGCCCTGGCACAAAGTAGCCCCTAATAAATATCTGCTTGATGGCTGGATGATCTGCACAGTAAATAAGGCGATGTTAAACCATTCGTCACCTTGGGGAAAGAAAGCAGGATAGAGAACTATAGGCACAAGATTATTGTGACCATTTATTTAAATTTACACCTAGAAAAGATGAAAGCAACATAACAAAATGTTCATTCGGGGGAGAATTAGTGATTTTTCCCTTTATTGCATAGATCAGTATTACTTATCATAAAGCAGTAAAATCCCTCTATTATACTGAGCTGACCAAAAATGAGGTAGGCTGGAAGACTGCTGCTGTACCAACACTTCTACACAAATGTGATCAAAAAAGGAGAAAGGTGTAGAGACATCACTCAAATATTTCCAGACAGGGCCGGTCAGATAGCTCAGCTCAGAGGACTACAGCGCCTGCTTAGGCAGAGTGCAGCAGCAGGGATTTGACCCCAGGTGAGCCATGCTGGCCACAACCACAGGGCATGCTGAGACAGTGACTGAGACTGGGCGTGATGGTGTGTGCCTGTAATCTCAGCACTTGGGCAACTGAAAACAGGAAGATCACTACAACTCCGAATTGTATAGTGAGACCCTATAGACCCTGTAATAAATACATGAAAAATAAATAAATATTCCCAGAGAGATGTCTTGCCTTCTCTTCCAAAGTCAGAATTTCACAAAGCATAGTTCCTGCCTCCCAACCTTCCTCACTGAGTGGCCACCTAAGCCATCCAAGAAGTCAGGCTCACTCAAGGCTCAAGGCACAGGCACAAGGTCACTCTTCCCTAAGGCCCTGCCTCCCATCTGCACCCTGTCCCCTTCTGGCCTGCAGTGGGACCCCTCCTCCACCTGGCGCTCAGTGAGAGAGTCCTTTATCAGGGCCTCGCCCCAGCTCCCGCCTTTTCCTCTCTCCTGCACTGCCCCCTGCTTCCCACCCTAGCCAGGGGTTCTCCGCTTCCTGTCACTGAGAACCACCCAGCATTTCTATGAAGCAGGCCAGGATGGCCAAGCTTCACTATTAAAATTTTCCATGGGGGGATGGCTATGCTCTTTTTAAAGCCAATGATCAGTACCTACACCGAACTTATCTTAAACATTTCATCTGAATGAAATGGGAGGAGGGGAAGGGTGGTAAGTGTCAATGCACGAGGAAGGAAGGGGCTGGAAGCACAAATCAAAGGCGACAAAGTACACAGGAAGCGTCACTGCAAGCATTCAAAGTCTTGCCTACATACCAGCATCAATTTGGCCATTTAAAATGTAAAAATAATTTCTTTTCCTACCACAATTTCCAAGGGGTCAAACACTTCTTCCTAGAGGTCCACCAGAATAAATTACTGTGATTCAGGGAGATCCTTACTACTCAGATTAATCCTAATTGTGAGCACATCTCAGTCTGTGATGCACAGCTCTATATGACAAACTAGAAAACAACTGTATGTATGTATGTATGTATGTATGTATGTATGTATTTTTGTATTTAGGACAGGGTCTAGAGGGTCTACAGAGTCTACAGGGTCTCACTGAGGAGATTGGACTCGTAGTGATCTTCCTGGTCACAGCCTCCCAAGTGCTGGGATTATGGGCATATGCTACCACGCCCAGTCTCAAGTGCTATCTCAGTGAGCCCCATGGTGGGGACTGGCACAGCAGGCTTGGGGATCAAATTCCTGGCCCCTGCATCTGCCTAAGCAGGCGCTTTATAGTCCTCTGAGCTCTTTGGCCGGCCTAGGAAACAACTTTTTAAAAAACAGGTTATTTGGGGGCCAGGGAGGTGGCTCAGTGTAATAAGCGCTTCCCTGGCAAGTGCAAGGACCTGCGTTCAATCCCTGGTTTAAAAAAAAAACAAAAACAGGTTATTTGATCCCATTTGATGTCAGATATCACTAGCATGTCGAGTGTTTGACTCTGCAACTAGATAGGACACTAGGAGGCACAGAAAATGTGGATGACAGAAGGGGCCTCTGCACCATCAGCTGATAATCCATGAACAGAGACATACTGTTCTGCTACACTTATCCGAGACGAATGCATTCAGAGAACAATGTTTGCAACCATTTTTAGGGAAAGAATTCTTGAAGATTCGTAGTTTCAGAAACATGAAACATGTATGTTCTGCAACAGTGTTGTCCAACAGAAATATAAAGTGAACCATGCATGGCACTTAAATATTTGTTTGTTTCTAACAAACACTGCACCTCCAGAAAATAAAATTATTTTTTGTTTTGTATGCAGTGCACAGGAGCACACCCGGGGGAGGTCTCAGGCTTACTAAGTGTTCACTCCTCCATTAAGCTCCATTACCAGTCTTCTTTTTCAACTTTTATTTTGAAAAAGGGTCTCCCCAAGTTGTCCAGGCTAGCCTTAGACTTGAGATCTTCCCTCCTCAGCCTCCAGAGGATCTAGGATTGCAGGCATGTGCCATCATGCCTACCTGTAATGATATGTGTCATTAAAACAGTTTTATCACTATAACACGTGATTAGTGTCTTTAAAATCTAGAGTAAATTTTACACTTGGACTATTTAATGAGAATAGTCTTAACTACTACAAACACAACAATATCCAATGCATTAATTATTGTAACTGTCCTACTAGCCTGTTTTGAAACTGTCTCATTGCTACTTCTTTATCAATAAAATTAATATAAAAAATAAAAAAGAGAATAGCCACAAAATCATAGTTCATATGCCTGACAGCCATAGTGCCAGGTATTGAAAAATATAATTCCAGATTACCATATTGCTGTGTCCTGTCGAAAAGAAATTTCATAAAGAAACTCTTACCTGATTCTCTTTTAGAAAACTAATAATGCCGCTGCGGTGGCTATATTTATTTCTATGTGCAAGGTCCCCACCAGAGCTAGATAGTTCTAAGAAATCTTTATATAATGTCTATGGTTTTCACCTCCCAGACTGTAACTGCCAATGTATGCATGTTGAACGATAATGCTAAGTGAAATAAATCAAATATGGAAAATCAAGCATCACGTGGCTTCTATTACATGAGAAATCCAAATATAAATAATTTTAGGAGGAAAATAAAAAATGAGGGACATAGGCTTTGTGGACAAGAAGAGGAGATTTAAGGAAGCAGGAAGAAAGGAAAGCAGAGAGGGGGAAATGAAGTAAAAAGGATTAAGATTTGATATGTATATATAACAATTCCCCAAGATGAGTGTAATTATTTTTTGTAAACATATGCCAATTAAAAAAAATTATAATTGCCTCCTTAAATTCTAGACAAAACTAGCATTCATTAAACAGATCCTCTGTGTTTTTACACAAAGATTCCTGTCCTTTAGTCTTACAGTTGAATAATAAATCAGTAGGTCTATGACACTCCCAGGAACCCTTAAGAAACTGCTTCATTAAGAAATTACCCTGCCTGAAGGAAATTTATGGATACTTATCTCATTTTCCCTCTTGCTCCTCATAAGAAACACCTACAGTTTTGGAAGACAAATGTCTAAAGCAGAGGGCCTTTGTACATAGTCTCGAGCTGCAGACACTGCTTCCCCCGACTATGGCTGTTCCGCCATTTTCCTTCTGTAGCAAGGATGCAAAGGGACAAGGCGATGGAGCACCCCACAGGGTAAGCAACAGTGACAGCATAAAATCGGCATTCCTCTCAAGCACCCCGCAAAAGCGAAGTTCAAGGCGGGCAGTGGAAGCGTCCCAGTCTATCCAGCTACCCCAACTCCGGATTCTTAAATGTCTTCTCCATTCCACGGAACTCTCTCATTTATGAAGGATGGATCTACTAAGCTCCCAGAAAATGTAAAATTCCCCTCATCAAATACAACAGAAGCACCGTAAAATGAAATTCTGGAAATGGTGTGTAGGCTGCCATGAATTGGCTCATTATTCTTATTTCCTTAATAAATATACTTTGAAATAACTCTTCGTTCATCTTTACATAATATAAAGTAAAATATGCCATTTTGCTTCAAATAATTACATAGGTAACCTCAACAAAAGCATTTCTGCACTGTACAAAAACCACCCATCATAAAGTTAGGGAAGCATTGCCAACCTTCTCACACTATTTCTCTTGTGATGTTTAACCTTGCATCCATAATGCAGGATTCAATAGTAGTGCTAAATCAACTAAAGTAAACATGACACCTCCTAAATAAGGCAAGACAGAATGCTGTTTATTAAAACAATATTGGAAAAGAATATTATAAAGTAATTTCTAATATTGAGAATTTGTATATAGTTCCAACTGAAATAGATCTTCAGAATGAAATTTCCTAAAATGATTAAAGTAAAATGTGAAATATCACAGTTTATACAAGACATGAAACATTTGGCTGCAAATGGTTTTATAATTTTGCTAATTAAAAATTATCCCATTTTCACTTTGGATTCATCATATAACAGAAACAGGAATAACCTTACCATGCCAGAAACACAAGCAAATGATTAAAGTTCTACTCTCAAAAAAATCTTTAAAAGTTGGCAAAACATTTCATTAGGCTACAAATCAAAATCTGTCTGTCCTTGACATCTCTTTAATGTCTTCCAGATCCCACATCACTTTTTTTAATCACTCACTGAATCACTCAAAAATTAAAATATGCGAAAATACTACCCATTCTGGACCCCTGAAAGAGTCCTCCCATATAACATCACCTCCAGGCCCATCCATGAGCAGTGGACACACAATGTCACCCATCTGATTTATGTATTCACAATGAGAAAAAAAAATTCCCAGAATCATGCCTTCATCAGTAAATCTGCCACATGCAAAGAATATAAATAAATACTAAAAAGGGGCCACCATGAACTCTCTCGCGTGAAGTTTGCCAAGTGGAAGTGGGTACAACTATGATTAAAAATAAAAATCATTTTCAAGCTTCCAAGGTGTTACCAACAAAATATGCTTAAAAAAAAAAAAAAAGAATGCAAGTGGCAAGGAGATTGACTGATGAACAAGTATTTCTGTGCAAAGCTAATGAAGGCAATGTTTACAGCACACACTTACTTATTTACACTTCCCTCCCCTGAGCCCTCCGTGTGCCATGGGCGTCAGTCTGCATTAATGGCACTGAAAACCAGAGAACCTTCCAACTGCAAGTTACAGTAGTCACTGTGTCAGTGGAAACAATGAGTCACAGACATTCAACCTGGGATGAGCTGTGGCAGCACCTTACACGCGGCACCGATGTGGCACGTGACATGGCTGTTGCCATGGTGAGGCTCCATGTTCAGGAAATGTGTTAAGTCTCTCAGAAGGCACCCAGCCATCCCTCAAGATACCCAGGCCCGAGAACGTATTTTGAAATCTTTCTACTGCTGATAACATTGTGATTGGCTTTCTCTCTGGGAGTCTTGCTGGAATGGGTGGGTAGGGGAGGAGAGCCACTTGGGGAAAGCTGAAAGAAAATAGAGTGGAGGGCCCCAATTTCAGGGGAGAGAGGGCTCTGGCATGCCGAGTATAGCAATGTCTTTAAAAATAATTAGTGTGAATTATTCCAATGGTATAAATATAGAATATCAAGGAGAGTGTAATTTTTATGTTACTTATGCAATTTCCATGCATTAAAGCAAAGGACAAAGCAAAAGATATACACAGACTATCAATTTCTTGGGCAGAATAAAAGAATTATATTAATTAAGGATATATGGATGAATGATCTTTATCACATTTACCAAAAAATCCTTCTCTTGAGCTTTTCCAACCCAAGTCTCCAACTTCACCCTAGCACTACTTCTGTCACCTAAAAATAGGATGAAAAACAGTAAGAAGCTCACAGTCATGAGGCTTAAATAACTGGGGAAAAAATGGGGAGAAATTGAGCAGAGGATCTGGCACCCAATAAGCTCCAGCCACAGGTACCAGACTCACGGTTATGACGTGACTTCCACACACTTACCTGGCTTGAAACAAAGAGAAGTCTATTCCAGCAAACTGGGTTTCAAGGAAAGATTTGTAATTCTTCAGCAGCAGCTTATGTGCCAGCTTCCCAGATTTAAACTTTAGGAAGTGGGTTAGGCAAAGTCAAAACATTTCATTTCCAAATGATGAAGACCGTTCTTTTTCAGAAGGAAGCACCTTTAAGTGAATCATATGCGTAAGTGTGGACACATACGCAAAGTATGATCCAACGGCTGTGAGGGCTGTGGAGAACAACCATGGTGACCCCAGGACACTCCAAACCAATGCAGGAGGGGGCGGAGGCAGCACAGCCTGTCACACAGGAGGAACCTTCAAGTGATCACTGTGCTGTCACTCAGAGGATGTGGACTATATGTTGAATCCCAAAATATCAAACCAAGTGACCGAGTGGAAAGCCCACGGGTGGCAGATTTGAGTGCTTCCTAGCCCTATAGGTATTTTGTATTTGCTTGTTTTTACTTTTTTGTGTACTTGGTACAGGGTCTACTAGGTCTACAGGTTCTCACTACATAGATTGGATGTGTAGTGATCCTCCTATTTTCAGCCTCCCAAGCACTGGAATTATAGGCACGTGCCACCACGCCCAGTCTCAGTCGCCATTTCAGCGTGCCCCAGGGGTGGGGCTGCCACAGCACATGGGGGATCAAATCTCCCGGCCCAAGCAGGCACTTCAGTCTGCTGAGCTATCTGTACAGCCCTATAGTTTTGCCAGAGATACATCACACTTCTCTTCAAAGATATGAGTTGATCATCCCCAACATTTCACTCAAACACGGCTTGGATACGCTTGGATACGCATGTAGCAGCAATGCTATCTGAAAGACTGAAGCAGAAGACACTTGGGGAGTCCTGAGTGTCACTACTCCTTTGGATACAGACTGTCTATATACATGCATATGATATGCACAGATGCACGTATGCACATAAAATTCCATGCCATATACTCTAGAGAGAATGAAAAATTGGCTGCAATGATTGCAAACCACAATTTTTATTTCAGTCAAGACTACTATCTAACTGTTATTTACCAAAAATTACCATGTGCTAAGTCTTTCCTAATGCTTTAGACAAGCTCATGCATGCAAACAAACCCACAATCATCTGAAAGTTAGGTGTTACTACCGCTTATATTTTTTTTTTACTATACATTTTCAAAGTGAAGAAACTGAGGCACAGGGGGATGTGACTCACCCTAGATTATACTGTTAGTGATTCTCCTAAAGATTCAAACCCAAGCTGTCCAGCCAACCTCCTGTGTTCTCAATCACCGCACACAGCTTTGCTGATTACACAGTAAAGGTTATATGTTGCAACTCTGAGTCTGAAATACATTTATCTTTCATTTAGCAAAACCTGACAAGCCCTTTGAAAGCTTCCAACACACTTCTACCTTTGTGTATTCTCTCTCCCACATCCTACCTTTTTTTATTACAATGGACGTTTACATGAAAACACAATATTTGCTTCATAAAGGTTCATCTTTTCCGGATGTTTGTTTCCCAACTATAGTCACAATGCCTTGATTCATGAATGCTGGCTTGATGACAAGCACAAACTCTTTCCCCTTATGTTTAATTCAGTTTTAGCACAAGCCGGAGAAAGAAATAGTCCTCCAGATTCTCTCCTGTACATTTAAGACCCTCTTCTCTCTCCGTTGCTGGTTCCTCCATCCCTCAGAGCCAGGCTTCCTGGAGATACGGGTCCACTCACCACCATCTCCACAGGCGTTTCCTGAGCTAAGGCTGCTTTCTCTTTTGATTTTTGTTTTATGAAAACGCCTCCCTCGACAAATTCACTTTTCCCCATTTCCCCTCCCTGGACTTCCACACCTGTTCACAACATGAAAGATCAAAATGTCCAGTGAAGAAAAGAAAGAGGACTCTGATTTGAGGCATCCTCTGTGAAGGTGTGCACTCCTTTCTGAACACTCTTGTTCTCCAGAAGTTTCTTCCTAGGACATCAATAGGCTGTGTGCACGGTGCACCTGCCCCTCACTCCCCTTCCCTAAATGCTAACGACAGGGGCATTCAGAAGAAACCTTTCCACACATTCCATACCACCCCTAAGAGTCAGGCTCTAAGGGCTGGCTGGACTTGGATAAAATCTCTATTTTTCTCTCTCTTGCATTTTAGGCAGTATTCTCTCAGAAACCAGACTTGATGTGGTAATTCTATTTTTGCTGCATATTTAATGTATAACAAATGTATTAATGTACAACTCTTTCCTTTATTGAAATATTCACCTTTGTCTCCTAGGAAATTCATTTTCAATTCTGCTGGTGAGATACACAACACATTTTAGAAAGCACTGTTCTTGAAGAAGATACAGATCCTACAGCACTGCTCCGAGTCCACCTTCTTGCTACCCCTGGACTTCCCTTCAGTTTGTCTTTCATTCCAAGCCTGACTTCTGGTTGTATATTTCTCTTTGATCACATATAGGAGTAGAGGAGAGTTCAATAAACTTAATTCTAAATCAGTAAATAACTGCATAGGACTGCCTGTCCCAAGGTGGGAATTAGACAAAAGCTGGTGACACTGTCATTCCATCAGAAACTGAAGAGCTGACCATCAACTCCAAGGGCAGGGATCTATGGCAGCGCAAAGACCCAAGCCCTGGCCACCACATAATACTCTGTCCCCTTGACAGACCAAGAGCCTATGGCCCAACACTAAGTTGCCACCAGAAGCTAATGACAGATTTGGCTCTTACAGGAGACACACACAAAAAAAGCAATACCGCTCTTTACTGACACAGGAAAACTGTATGCACTTCGAATTTTATTCTGTGTGAATAAATTTTGCTGGAACAGAGCCAACACCCATCTACTTACACAGGGTCCACAGCGCTACACACTGTGAGGGCAGAAGCGACAGAGAGGAGCAGTGCTAACAGACCAGGTGGCTCAAAAGCCTAAAGTATTTAGTCTCTGGTGGTTTCTAGAAGTAGTTTGTTTATCCTTGATAAAGGGAAGTCTAAGCCTCACATCAGCATGTACATAGGCACACTTTTTAAAAAAAGTTTAAAAGTTAAAAAAAAAAAACCCACAGTACTAGGAAAAAGACAGTAAGGAAACCCCACATCCCCAGCACCAGGACCAGACGAACAGCTCTTCCTTCGGTAACTGGGGCACAGACTGGAGATGCAGACGCCCACCCTCAGTACCATTCCGGCATAATTTTCCACAGGCCGAGTTTTGGTTCCCCTAATTTCTCATGCAGCTTTGCAGACTATGAACCATCCTAAGAGTAAGCTAGCCTGAAATCTTTTTAAAGCAGCAACATTATTAACAATTAAAATGCTGCTGCCACACACGTACAATAACTTTCTTGTATTTTAATATGCATATCCATAGACCGGCGATAACAGCACAGAGAGACTGGCAGGAAACAACTGAGTGCATTGGCTCCAGAGGAGACACTCATTGATCAGTAAATAATACACGTTTCCTGAAACTGTCTAGCTGCATATTTACACTTGTCAGCTCTCATACATTTCCATGACAGAATTCTCTCTCAAACATCAATGTAAAAACTCTAATACTGATTTTTAAAATGTTTTTTTATTACAAAAAGCACCCTTCTAAGCCTCATATAAACTTTAAATTTTATTCACCAAATAGCATTCCCTGTCATAGGCTCGATATTCCTGGTTAAACAATATTTACAAATGTCTCAGCAGGGTTAAAATACAAGTTGCAAGTAATTTATATGTAATGTTTATAAAGCTCTAAGGGGCTGGGGATATAGCTCAGTGGTGCAGTCTCTGCCTGGCAAATGCAAGGCCCTGAGTTTGATTCCTGGTACCAAAAAAAGAAATGTTAAAAGAAAAAGGTTGGTCTGGAAGCTTTAATTTGTTGCTGGGGATATAGCTCAGTGGCATAAGTGCCTGCCTGGTAAGCACAAGGCCCTGAGTTTAATCCCCAGTACCAAAAAAAAAAAAAAAAAGATGTGACAAATAAGACTCTAAGCACTGTACTATGGATTATTCACAGCCAGTGAGATAAATATTACCCCTATTTGGCCGATGAAGAACCTGAGGTTACATGGGACAGGTGATTTGGCCCATGAAGCTACCTGCTCTACTTCAGCGACCCAGCTCCCCCTAGCCAGGCAACCTGCGTCTGGCTATGGGCCTGGAGTCAGTGCTCAGCGCGCAGCATGTTTCCCAGGCTGTCTCCAGGTGACACTCTAAAAGCACAGCCTCAAGGATCTGGAGGTCTAGAACGAAATCGATAGGCCCTAGGTTCAGGGCTCCCCTACTCCTCTCCAAAACTGCCCACAAGAGGATTAGAGGGCGAACCTCTCACACACATGCTACAGCCTCTGGCATGTCACATGCACCCAGTTATCTCTTCTAGGATTATCTCACAGCTTTGTGAGGGAACGTATGTCAGGTGATGCCACTTTATCCACGCCATCCCGAACAGAACTCCGGTCCAGGCACCAGCACCAGCACCTGTAGTGCCAGGCTTCAGGATGGTGCACCAGGGGCTTACTAAGCCCCACTGGTCAGTGCTCTGGGTGAGTACACATACATACACACCCACACACTTTTTTTTTTTTTT
>NDGN011545358.1:13459-28532 GCA_002564285.1 Tympanoctomys barrerae
TCAGGCCCTTGTGCTTGCCAGGGAAGCACTTATTCCACTGAGCCATCTCCCCAGCCCCCACACCTTTTAACAATATAAGTTTTCAAAAGATTGAAAAGTAGAGAAACTGGTATAATGAACCCCAATGGAGCCACCAGCCAGATTCTATAACTATTACAGTTATGTCCCATTTTTAATTCCTTTCTGAGAATCTGTAAAGATATCACAATCATTTCACCTTTATATAATTTAAAATGTAACTTTCTAAAATACAGGGAAAAAAGTCCCCTTAATAATGCCTGAATAAGGGGCCAGGGAGATGGCTCAGTGGAATAAGCGCTTCCCTGGCAAGAGCAAGGGCCTGAGTTCAATCCCCGGTTCCGCAACATCATCACCATCATCATCATCATCATCATCATCATCATCATCATCATCATCGTCATCATCCCTGGACAAACCTGCTGTGCAAAGGTATAATAGTCCAACAGAACTTATTTGAATCCAGTCAACTGGTCACCTGGTTTGAAAGTTTATCCTAAAAGGGCAAAAGTCTCTGTAGTCCACAGACAAGGGACCTAAGTGACCTGGTGAAGTGACAGGACCTGGCTTCTCCACCTTTTTCTTGCTCTGATCGAGTGGACCCAGAAGTCAAGGTTTCCTCTCCTGCACCCATTCTCTTGGGCAGCTGGCGTGGCACCCCTGCACAGCTCTGCTCCTGAGGTCAAGGCATAAAAGCCATTTCACAGGGTCTGGGGCAGGATTCGGCGCCACCACCAGGAGCATCTGTACTTGAGAAAAAAATGAGAGGAAGTGTGCAGTGCGGAGCCCAGCGGCACAATCCAGGGAGAATTTTGTACTGAGGG
Organism: Tympanoctomys barrerae; assembly: GCA_002564285.1. Taxonomy (NCBI): domain Eukaryota; kingdom Metazoa; phylum Chordata; class Mammalia; order Rodentia; family Octodontidae; genus Tympanoctomys; species Tympanoctomys barrerae. Next base: position 14,302 of record NDGN011545358.1, read on the forward strand.
AAAAAAAAGCCAGTAAGTGAAGAATATTTTAAAAAAGAATTTTGGAAGAAGCCATTCCCTTTTATATCACTGGTTCTATAAAAATCCTGTCTGTGGATTAAGCTGCAGTTTTAAGTGAGTTAGATTCCATTTCTTTCATAAAGACAAGTATAAACTACAAAATCTTCTCTGCTGCAATGAAATAAAAGGACCTTAGAGAACCGTAGAATCTATTTGAAGATGGGGACATGCCAAGTCCTCACGGCCAGGACCAAAGCTTTGAATCTGGCCTCACTGGGGTTAAAACCCACTTCTAACACTTGCTCTGTGATTCTGAACAGTGGGATTGAGCATTGAGCTCCTGTCTCCTCAACAATAAATCCAGAATAATGATATCCAGAACACAGTGGTGCTGTTGGATTAAGTGAGATAATGGATGTGATCCCTAAAACAGTATCGGGAAAAATAAATGCCTGATGAATACAGCTCTCATGACTAGTTGTTACAAACATTACTAAAATCTCATAGAACACAGGAGGGATCAAAAGATTTCATCTGAGCCTATGCCAATCCATTAGATGGAACTGCAGAGGATCATGCAGAGAGGGGACCTGGTAGTCACTATGAGACCACACAATGGCCAGTACCTGTTCATTTTGTCATTCTTGACTAAGGTCAAACAACTGCCCTGTGAACACCAGCCAAGTGGTTACACGTACACACCTACACCACATTCATTTTCCATAACTCTGGTTACCCTGACCAACACAAAAAATAATAATAATATACAACAGACCAAAAAGAAATTAAAATGTACATTAACTAAATGATAGCTTAAATGTGTTAATTGCCCATTTTTCTTCAGGAATGAATTAAAATGATGGCAATTCTCAACAGGCAGCACAGCAGCGTGCTTACACACTGCATGGAAATTTCCTTCTCTTAGCTACAGAGCAGAACTCAAACCAAGACAACAAAAAACTGTATTTTTTGAAAATAACATGCTATATAGTCTTAAGTTCCTAGAATTTTGCATCATGGAAGATAGCGTTTAAATTTTAACAGCTGAATGCTTTCCTACTTGGTATTGTTAGCTTAGTGTGCTGATAAAAACCACGATTAACATGCAAAGGGAATTGTAAGAAACCTGCCCCACTCGGTCAGCACCCGACACACGTGGGTGCCCTTCCCTTCAAGAAAGACACAGGGCTGGCACAGTGAAAGTCTGGGTTTAGTTCTCACGCCACCACTTCCTCACTGTGTTGCAGTCTGGGGTGGTGCAGAGGTAAAAAGAGAACAAGAATAATCTCTTTTGTGTCTTTTCATAAAAATTGTAAAACAAAATAAAACTATAATGCTGTAATGTTTCAAACACACAATACCAAACCCCAAAGAGTGGAAAATAATCCGCCAGACAAACCCAATGAATATGCTGTCAAATATCTAATCATCAGGCTGGGGAGATGGCTCAGTGGAATAAGCACTTCTCTGGCAAGNNCAAGGACCTGAGTTCAATCCCTGGTTCTGCAAAAAAAATCTAATCATCACACAAAGCTATCATTGCCAAAATTGCTTGTGTATGCAAGTATGATTAATAGAACAAGCAGGAACCTTGTTAATGACTACATGCTTTGTAAGGGGATAAACGCTGGGTATACAAAGAGAAACTAGAAAGACCCCTCAAGATCCTTGTGCATTACGGTGTCTCTCTCAGAATTGTAAGTCTGTGGCCATATTACTCAGTGGACATGAGAATGCAATCCATTAATGATGTCTATGAGAGGCATGGAGAATGGGGGTGAGAGAGAATGACAAAACTGAAAGTGTGTCAAGAATGTTTTGCCACCCTTGATTCAGGCAAAAGGCTGGATGCTTTGTGTAAGTGCATTGGAACAAAAGCCTGCCCGATATGTTAAAAGTTTACTCTACAGTGAACTGGTGTCCAGAAAATGCGTGTATAATCCCATAAAGGGCTTAAAAAGGGACGGCAAATATCTCCAATATAAATGCAGATTACCTTTATTACAAAGTTGGACCATATTCTCATTTCTACACTAATTTCCTATATCATAAAACCTATATTCAATTTTATAAATAGCATACCACAAGAATCATAAATTCAGCTAATGCAGAAATTTAACAGATTTTTTTAAAAATAAAAGTGAGAAAAGGCTGTTTTAGGCAAGTATCAGAAAGGACAGAAAGGGTTCTTTCTTTGAAGATATGTTTTTTCCCTGCGACTTTACCTCCTTGGGGACATAACTAGAAAAGAAATAAATTTCACAGCTAATATATATGAAGTAACATGTTTAACATTATCCAATGAATTTATATCTACCTACACCATATAAATTTATCTCACATAAACTGTCACCTCCAACAGAATTCATTAAAACAATGTTATAGCTTCTGAATTAAATGTGGTCTTCTAATTGGAATTTAATCTTACAGTAGTAGTCGGTGGGGTTTTTTAATTGACAAATGGAATAATTCATTAACGTGCCTTACAGTTCTGTCTGGAGAACGTAAAAGCAAATCTGACACAGACGCTGGCTGGCCACTGCTATGAGGGATAGAGGAGCAGGCGGAGGCTCCTTGGTCATCTCTGAATCTTACCCGTTGCCTGTGCAGGACGGGGTGGACACTCCTTACCCTCCCGAATTATGTACTATGTTACTAATATATTCCATTACCTCCACATAAATGTCCCACTCATTTCTGATCTTCATCAAGCCACACAATGGTTTCCACCACTGGCGCCCACCCAATTAGCTATATGGAAAATATTCAGCCGATTACATTACTTGTATTCGCTTAGGGATTGGAGAGAAAAGCAAAATGAACACCTTAAAAATACTTGCGAGAGAAAATGTAAGTTGACACTGTCTCACACGCTGGAGCCCAAGTTATACACTCTGATAGGCAGCTGCCAGCACTCATAACTGCTTATTAAATCTAGCCTCTCTTTATGGTGTGAGTGAGGATCTGTATTTTTACCAATATTAGGTTCATTGTGTTATGAGAGAAACCAAAATACTTAAAATCATTCGCTCCAGCTTATAAAACATATTGTGTAGTTTATTAAATTGTTAAAATTACTTTTCAAAGTCAAAATTTCAGGGGCTGGAAGTTGAAGTTCAACAAAGTGGCTTGGCCCACGGACGGGATGCAGCCCGGGGCGGCAGGAGACACCTCAGCCGGTGCTCCTCTCCAGAGCACTGGCCAATGGCTTCTAAATTTTCCCATAAGTATGCATGGCCACAACTGGGCCCCCAAAACAATGACAGAAAACAATTCTCTTTCTCAGGTTTTATTTAAAAATCATGGACTTCTCAGCCCAAAAGTTGCCCTTACCACGTCTCATGTGCAAACCATGTATTTTTCCATGTTTGTACTTCTTTCAAGAAGTTAAAAACTAAGAATAAGATTGTGGGAAAGAGCAAAAGAGAAATTATACACAATAAGGGAAAACAGCTGTGGGCACACCAGACACAATGCCACATAACACTTCGACCCTCACACCCAATCCACACACCAACGCAGGGGACAGTTTGTCAAAAGGGACAATGCAATACCACAGCAAAGCTTGACAAGCCAGCACCTTCACCATCCTCAGTCAACTCTTCTCAGGAACACTCTATGCAAATCCAGATTTACTGTCACATTTATTAATAACACTGTGGCTAACCACCTATGAAATATGCAGCAGGTCCAGCCCCTCTTCCCTAATGGAATCCCGGGATGTGTATCATGTAGGTACTAACTTCAAGCACAGCTTTGCACCAGGGGAACCAGGCTCTCCTGGTGAAGGGTGGCATTAAAGAACCAAAGTACACAGGTGCCCTGCTTCCTATTCCCTATCCCTACATAAATTCACTGCCCAAGCAAGTTATCACCCACAAACACTGTGTACATCACCTATTTTGCCATAACAATGTGTCCATGCAAACCTTGTATGTGCTTCTTTCTGTACCTGACTGAGCAGTCTGCTCTTCTGGCTGCCGACCCTCTGACTGACCAACTCTATGGAGAGAATAACTTCCACAGAACACTGTCACTCACCATAAGAATTTATTTCAACCCCGAAGACTCCAAATTATTGGCTGTAACAATTAACAGGTACTTTTCTTGGTGACTCAAAAAACTGTAAAGTTCTAAAAGGCATAGATCTCAAGAATCAGGATGAATTTGAGCCTGAATGTTGGAATGTACTATGTTGTGCTTTTTGCATTAACAGGTTTTGTTGAATGTTTCTTTAACATTAAATTTTCTTAAACTACTAAATAGATAAATAGATAGATAGATAGATAAATAAATAAAAGGCACGGGTCTGTGAATAAATTTCTGATAACTGAAGGCTGAACAACAAATCAGATGCACAGGGCCTGGAAGGCCCAGATTAGGGCAGCACAGAGGGATAGAGTGAGTCTGTCCTCTGGGGAAAACTGTGGAGGAGGATAAACCACCAGAATACATGCTCCAGCTTGTGTATTTCATGAACTTCAATTTTCAACTAAAAATACAGCAAAAGGAAGTTTATTACAGCCTGATAAAGGTAAAATACTTCCTTTGAAAATAATGCTATTCAATTAGGCCTAAGTACTATTTCTCTTCAAAAGAGATATATTATAGTCCTTCACACTGATTCCTTCAATAGTGGCCCTTACCTGGCTAAAATTAATGAGTAAGATGAGCCTAGTGTTCAATAAATCCATTCATGTGGTTTTGTTAAATTTCATGCACCAAGTTTTACGACAGTGAGAAAGTCAGATTCTCAATACAAAAGACAGAAATCACGGGCCATCTAGAGCCTGAGTTTGGTGCTACTTCAATAAAAACCCAAAGATTTCTATGAGTTCTCATGTGTACATGAGATAAATTAAAGCTTTGCTTTCAATACCACCTACACCATCAAAGAGACAAAACTCTTTTTACATATGCTCTCTGCTCACTGATCTGCAGACCATTTATGAAAGCCTATCTTACCCGTGCAGCACTGGAACCCACAGGCAAACTGCACAGGGAGGGAACCAATGGGTGTGCCCAAGACCATGGGTGAAATAGATGATCCGAGAACTCTCATACCTCTAAGATCCTATGGTTCCATCAACCATTTCTTTTCACTGTGGAAGTCCTTACCCCATGTGTTTCTGTTTGATATTCGCTTTGTCTCTGGCCAATAAAAGAGACTATTGTGTCAAAGATAAAAGATTTCATTTTTTTCCCTCCATTTCTTATCTCCAGAAGAATGAAATGAAAAGCACAAAGAGTTACAAAACAAAGTAGTCTACATGGAAGTGAACTTGAAAGCCAACCACCTCTGTTATTAAACCTGGGCTAGCTGCTTTACTAGTGTTCCTTTTCTGTCTATGAACTGGGGGAAGGGGATCCAAATCACCTACAGCTATAAAGTATTTTAAAGTCTGGCTGAAACAAATACTGTACTCATTATCATCTGAAGAGGTTGACTAAAGATGCCTCAATTACTATAAATCAGATAGGCTAGAAAAAAATCACTGATTGAAGACCAAATAACTGAGTCTACTCCTAACTCAGCCCATGGTGGGCTGTTGGAAAGGCCACTATAAACTCAGGAAACTTGGACAATTTCTAGGGCTTTGTCATTACTGACAGACTAGGATTCTCTAACCTATATGCTTTCATTTTGTATATAGAAATCAACGAAGAGAAAGACTAATTTTCTACATGTCAGATAAATATTGAGTCTCCCAACTTCCAATACAGTGGGGACCTTTTTCTTCTGACATTTCTCTTCTCTAAGCAGAATGTGTTTTGACTAGAATTTCATTAAGGCAACATGAATTTGTTTGATGTCAATGGCTGTTACCACTAAATGTCATTCAATACACAAAACCTAAAATGAAGTGGTGCCCAATAAAATTGACCTCTATGACAAAGCTACTACTAAATGTGTCAGAGTTCTCACTCAAAACACCTTGTCTCAACCAATTATTGTTTCTCTTAAGGACAAGTCACAATGGCTCACTGCTAAAGGGCCCCACTGATTTGAGGGTAGGGAAAGGTATAACTGAATATGAAAAACACTCAGATCAGAAAAATATAATAATGTCTCAATTCAAAATTTTAAGGTATAACCTGACCAAGCAAACGCTGATAGAAACAAATCCTTAGGATACCTCTGAGAATCTAGTCTCCAACCCTGTGCTTTTTCACAAGCCTTACCACATGAAATGTTTGGATGGGATGGTCTCAAAGAACAAAAGAGACTGGCACTGTCCACAAAAGTTGAGATGAAGCAATTGTAGTTCTACTTCATGGTTCATATTATCACCCAGCTGTGACAGGCTCCCTAAAGCAATGACTTTCCAGGCCTGATGGCACATACTTGTTACCCCAGCACTCTGAGATGCTGAGGCAAGAGGATCACAAATTCAAACCCAAGCTAGGCAACTCAACAAAAACTTATATCAATATTTTAAAAGTGGAAGAGAGCTTGAGATGAAACTCAGTCAAAGGGCATGGGTTCAAATTCCCCCATAATGAAAAACAAAAAACAGTGGTGAATGTGGTTCGTAAGTTAGACATTCTGCCCTTCAGAGGAGAATCTCTTACTCTCCGTGTACACTGTACTCATGGACTGGTTGTCATGGGACGTCTCAGGTGAATAATCACCAATGTGCACTCACCCTTTGGGCTCGCAGGCATCACATCCATCCACTCATGGCTGATGACAAATCGAAGAAGGGATTGAAGCCCTCACCATTGCCAAAACTTTTTGTTTGGAAACGAGAATTTTCAGCAGAAGCACCTGGAACACTACAAAATAAAAACATTTTTTACACATAAGTAAGATGTAACTTGTAAAACCACCACTTCCTTAAACTCAAAAACAGCAAGACACACATAGAACCTAGAGGTGGGGGAAAGCACCTTTCCAAAGAGGGTATGTCACGCAGCAAGTGTGAGCTGCCACAGAGGACCGGAAATACAGTTTTCAAAAGGTACACTTAACTTGAATAATACACAGTAGGGCTCTTATTTACTGTGGACTTTGTATCACATATTTTAAATACTGTAGCACTGCAAAACTATTATATCCTATTATATAGCGTTGGGTAACAATGAACCCCATTTTCAGGTGTTCACACAAATCTTGCCCAGAGAAACACATTATTTCTATTAAGTAATGATCTTTTCCAGATAGGAAAAATTATAAATATTTTAATACCAATGATATAAAATTACTTTTAAATAACAATAAAGGCTAAAACTGGTAAGAGAGGAAACTACTGTGATATTTTTCCTCCAAAATTATCTTATTTCATTCTTAAAATAGTTATGAATTCCACAGGGATCAATAGGATGCAGCACTCTATAGAGCAGTCAGGAAACTTCTGGCTTCTTCTAAGCTTCCTGATTAAAAAGAGGATCGTACCTTGAATCATTCATGCTGAACTGTCACCAATATCAAAGATCAACTGTGCGCAGACAGCCCTACAAGTGCTCCTAAGGGTTCTTACACTGGCACTAGGGCCCAGTGCTGGTGAGCTGGCCCTCCGTGGCTAGCAGCATTCACTGCGTGCCTGTGGAAGGCTTCCATTGCTCTCCAGAAAGCACAGCTCCAACTCCTACAGAAATCTGTCCAAATGGAATCTAATGCTTCTTTAAATTCAGTGTATAGAACATCACTTGGAAAGATTTTCTAATACAGATTCTGGGGCCCCTATCTAAATACACTGACTCAGACTTAATTCTGGAGTACAGCCTGAGCTTCTGCATTTCTAGCAACTTCCAATGAGGTGAGAACATTCCAAACACCCTTGAGACCAGAGACTCTCCAAAGGCTCTCCAAAGCTGTGCAGTCTATGTCACAGAACAAAATAAAATGGTCTTGAGTTGTCCCCCATCTTCTGAATGAAATCCAGCCTTCTTTCAACTTGGTCCCACATAATCTGGTCCTGGTCTGCTTCCCTGATGTTGTTGTAGGCAGATGAGTTAGACAGAAATATTATACGCAGTCAGAGCTGGGCACTCAGAGGACCGAGTGGAGAAGATGGGATATCTTAGAAATGGAGAGAAGGGTACCTCATCTGTGAGCCAGATCTCAAGACAAAAGATGAAACAAATGCACCCACACACCTCCCTAGGGATGGACCTCAGAGACTGATATTCTAAGTAGGGTATCAATCACCTTGAAAAAGCCAGGAAGTCACTAACCCAACCCCCTACAGCAAAAGCCCTTATTCTGCATTCATTTCCTTGACTTGCTTTCCCATTTGATCCCAATTTAATCAATCTTAATTGAGTAATGGTAGTTGCAATCTTATTGGTTGACCACAGTTTTGTCCCTCTTCATGCCTACTTTGGGATTTCCCATTTTTCCCCATCTCCCATTTATCTCACCTGGTGGTTCTGCTCTATAAAATCCCTAGGAAAGACAGGGCCCTTAGCATCCCGTTCTGTCCTTCTCTTGGACAGAAGCTTCCTTTCCCCTAACAAATATATTCTGCTCTTAACCTCCGTTGTTCCTAAAATTCATTCTTCAATGTTAGAGAACACAAACTCAACCCAGGTATCTTTGAAGCTGGGAGTTTCTTTCCGCTATATCAATGTGACCTCACATCACCAACCCAACCCTTAAGTACGAACAAAACAGACCCACTGGCTTCTGTCTGCTTCAAGGAAGCCGATGTTTCCCTGCCTCATGCTTGTGTCCTTGTGACTCCTGCACCCTAGAGGCCAGAACCTACTCCTTACCCAAGGGGCTCTTCTCATTGCTGGATTCTGGAGACAGGAGACACATCAAAGCCTTGTCCTCCCCTGCTTAAACTCTGTCTCTACTCCAGCTCACCACTTGCTCCCTCAGGATCCCTTGGCGTCATCTACAAACTTTAACCTCTTCTATTCACCTAGCTTCTTGAGACACTATAAGCTCCTTGAAATAAAGGAACTCTGTTTTTGCTGATCACTATACTCCAAAACCTCAGAATAAAGGCCTGGCTCATAGCACACAGGCAACAAAATGTTTTAGACTCAGTGAATGTATCAAAGATTAACAGAATCATTTCTTCAACAATCTCTAAAAATATAATTGCCATTTACTAAAAACTTACTATGGGCAAGACACTATTTTAAGGATTTTACAACAATTATTTCATTTTAGTCTATGCATCCAGCAAAGCTCCTACTGGATATAGTATCAGCTGTGTATACAGAACACTGCAGCATAGAAAGTTCTAGTAGTTTGACTCTTTAAGCTTGTTCTCATAAGAAATTTGTATGTTTCCAGTCACTATGCTCAAGTGAGTGGTGGCCGTGAGGCTTGTAGAAGACACTTAACCTTTCTGAATGAAAGCCATGATGGTGGGCAGATGGGCGGAGGGGGCAGGCTGCAGTAAAGTCGCAGGAACAAGGAAGGAATGAGGTGGACTGGAGAACCCTGCTTTTCCCAGTTTACTGAAGAACACCCCTCTGGTTGTCAAAAGCCTCCAATTCTACAGACAAGGACAGTACGCCAGATTTCCACTTAATGAATTTCAGAATTTTTCATAGACGCCACCTAATTTTTTGATAGTTTACATGCATAAGACAACTTGCAATACCAGAAACAAAGTATTCACAAGATTACTTCTCGCCTCCAGTTCTGGCTCCTCCAGCAGTCCAGAGGCACACAGAGTGGTGCAAGGGAACACAGGAAGGGGACAGCAGGTACCTGGACCGAGGAGGGCTTCCCAGAAGAATGCACTTGAGCAAGGTGCATGAGAAACTAGGAGATGAAGAGGAAAATAAAGGCACAAAGTCAGAACAGCTACTGGGCATATGTGGTAAGCAGATCACCAGCCAAGGACAGCCAGGGGAAAAGAGAGCAGGAGATGTCTGTAGGAGGTCAATATGCCTAATGGATTAGAGCACTGGCAAGTATCTAACTCAGATGTGAACAGTCAGGCAACGCTCTGAGATTGTGCCTGTAAGTGCCGTTTTGCCTGAAATCCAATACAGTAAAGTAAGTGACCATGCATACCCAAAAATAAAGGACCAGTCACCACTGGTGCTTGTGGAATATTTTTGTTTTGTTTTTATGTGTGTTTAGTTGAGAACCCAACAGAGGCAGGACTGAATTCCATCTCCGGGCAGTTCTATAACTAGTCAAAATACTTAACTGCTTTGAGCTCTACAAAGGAAAAATACAGCAAGTAAAATAAAGAAAGACAGATATACATATAAATTATCCAGAACACAGCCTGGGGGCAGAAGCTGTCTACCTGGAACTGAATACTCAGAAAAACTATCTTTCAAAAATGAAGGTGAAATAAGAGCTTCTCAGACAAAAAGAAGTTTATCACTTCCTCTATATGGACATTCTAAGACTTATTTCAGGCCAAACAAAAATGATTTCAGGAGAGAAGTTATTTGATTTAAAGAAGAAAGGAAAATCAAAGTAAGGGGGTATGTGTAAGTAAACACTAAGTAATACATTAGTAAATCGATGGACATACAGGTTTTAGAATTAAAAATAGAAGGTTCCCGAAGCCCTCCCAGCTCATCTATTTACACTGCAGCAGCATCAGTCACCAAGACCATGGGCTGCAAACCAAGTCAGCAGCACCAGCTTGAAATGCAGATTCCTGTCCTCCACAGCAGAGATGCTCAGGGGGGTTCCAGAAATCTGCATTTCTTCCAGATACCCTATGAACTCCAGAGACAGTCTTACAGCCACTGTGCTGCCATCTGACCGACCCCCTCAAGACAAGGAGCCACCTAGGGCCAGGTCTAGGAGACTGGGGCTGCAGACACCAGCCAGCCTTTGTTCTTTTCCGTGTCAGTATGGCTCAGGAACACACTGGCTCAGGAAGTCCTGTAACCCTGCCTCAAACTCGCTAATCAAGAGCTGCAATAAATTAAAAGCCCATTAAAATATTTTACAGAAAAGCCAAGAAGTGCTGAAGCATTAATTGTGCCATATTCAATCTGTTTTCCTAGAGATTTGAAAAGCCAGATTACCATTCTGGGGGTCATTAGAAAGAATGAAGCTTCCTCTCTCTCTAATTTACATATCTAAAAATGCATACATTCTGGCATTGGTCACTAAGTCCCTGCCAAGGTATTCCAAGGCCTGTGGCTACTCAAAGGGCCACAGTCTAGCTAGAGAAAGAACCCTACTACACCAGGGAAACTGCCTTGTTTTTTTGTTTTTTAAAGCAAGGGAACCAAAGTTCAGGGCCTGTGGTTGCAAAACAGCTCAGGGAAAACAGGTAAAGACAGCAACAAAACAACAGTGATGTTTTCTTGTTTTGTTCTCCCCTGTTTATTTTTCCCCTGAGCAATTCCTGCTCGGTACAAAAGTCTGCAGGGAGCTGGAAAGAGCAGCTGTGGTTCCCTGAGGCCAGGACCCAGCAATCAAGTTGTTTACCAAATACTGCCAGGCACCGGGAAAACAACAACAGCACAGGCTGCAAGTGCATCTATTTTTCAAAAACAACCTCCCAAAGTCTGCAGCTGCCCGCATAGCTGAGAGGAAAACTCAGAATATAAGGAATGCACTGCACTGGGTCTGGCCCCCACAGCCTAAATATAATCCATGACTCCCTTTCTACAAAGACAGCCTATCCTAAAAAGGGAAGCTGCGGGTCTGGAGAATTTCAAGCCATAGATTGATATGAAAGGGCATTTCCAAGCGTGCTACTACTGGAAATGTCATATGCTAAGTCTCCGGCACCTCAAAAGACACCAGCAATGGTTTTCCATCTTGATCAAGCATTACTCTTAGGGTTGCCAGGACAGACTGCTAAGGCTCTCCCCCAGATTTTCCTTCAGGAGCTCCAAGATGGAGCCTGGGAACTTCCTACAAGGTCCCAGCTGATCCTGGTACCACTCTTGCAGCACCAAGGCTCAAAAGCTGGACACCACCTGGCTTTGCCATCCTGGAGATCTGGGAGTCTGCTTTCCCTCTTGACCTGCACGTGTGGCCACTCACGTGCAAAGGCATAATGCACAGGATGCGTCTCCCTTCGCTTCAGGACTCTCCACCTCCCAAAGCTGCCTCCAGCTTCTAGGCAGGTTCAGCTAATGTGAGATTTCGGCCCCAGAGAACAAAAAAGATGAATTCCTTACTGCCCCGAGTGACCTAGCTCACTGCAAGCTGACCGGGGCCCTCCAGCCACTAGCAGCCCACTCCACACAAATCACTCTTTCCCAGATTCCACTCGTCACCAAAGTCCAACTTGATGTGGATCCTCTGAATTCCCTTGGTCTGAGAACTTTATATATGCACATAATATAAATATATTTGGTTCCATGAATACACACCAACATGCACAAATACATATACATATATATGAACAGACATATGCATTCTTTATAGATTTTTTAATACAGCTAAATTAGATTGGACCCAGCTGAGTTCACACAGATTTTCCCCAGGCCCCACATGCCACAGGAAGAGGGAGCCCACTCTGTCTAATCAGTTACACAACCTGAAGCGAGGCATGCATTTATGAGAGCTTCGATCCTTCGCTAATTTACTAACTTAAGTTTCCTTTGTTGCAAATGGTACCAAAATAGAAAGGGAACAGAGGTGGGTGGAGCAGGCTCCATCACCAACTCCTGTGAATAACTTTCTGACAGCGCTGAACCCAGTTTAAAAAGCACCTTGGCTGCAAAAGAAATAGGTATGTGTCGGCAGCTCCTAAATAAAATGCCAATCTGCCTTGATTAGTAAGGCTCAGGGAAGAAGAACAAATAATACCGCTCCTTTAAAAGTAGTAACAGTTACTTGAATGTACCCTGAGTAAACATGTCCAAAAAGCCTAGGTCCTAGAGTCCTAATAAAAAGTCACCACATTGAGCCAAATGGTTTGTGGCTTCAGGGTCCCCTTCATTCACTTAAATTCCCTAGCACTATGATTGCTGTTACTAAAATTTCACTGGGAAGATCCTTCTCAGCACTCCAGAACACTTACTGGTATGCATGCTCAGAAATAAGTCTTTAAGCTAAAGGCTAGATTAATTAGAACACAAGAGGAATACATTGTGTATGTGCATAATATATAATTACATTTCTAGTTCACTGAGGCTCAACAAGAAACGTTTTTGGTTTGTTTATTGCTATCTTTTTCACAAAAAGTATTCCAGAAATTCCCTTGTAAACTTGTATGTAATCTGGTGAGTTCTCCCCATGGCCTGTGCCACGCCATCCCTCCACCTATGCCTGAGCTCTACATGGCAAAGTCTGACCTAACTGCAGGACCTACCCTTCCAGACAATGGTCCCTCTCCAGGGTGAGCCAGCCCCCCATCCCATCTTCCCAACACCCCAGATCTCTCTTCTAGGTGGCATATTCATCTTTCACCTTGACCCCAACATCCACCATTACCTGACACTTCATCACCAACACCTTGATAAATCTAGAGTCCTACCTTTGCTTTATACATATCCTTCCTCCTCTCTTACTCAGAAGTCATCTGCTGCACACACCTGAACTGCAGGAAAAGAGGAAAGACTTGGCCTCTTCAGCCCACTGTTAGAACCAAGTTACTACTCTGCTCATGGCCTGCCTTGCCTGTCAGCTACCCCAGGGTACTACTGTTACCCACCTGCACTGTGATTCCTAGATTCTTTGAAATTCGTACTTTCAGGACTACATACATGGGAACCACTGCTGTTCATAGCCCAGCCATGCAGCTTTGACTTCTAAATGCCCAAGGGCACTCTAATACACCTTTCTAGGGCACATTAGTACCTAGTCACACCTTCTGCCTTGACCCCGTCCATGTGGTCATTTCTGTCAACACCAAAAATGGTCCTTGCAACACAATGGCCAAAGCTCACATTAGGCCACATAGGGACAGGCAAATAAATAAACACACACATATAAAATTTCTTGAGTGAACATGCCACTTTGTCTTACATTCCTTTACTATAAAAGCTGCCTGTCCACTTAAGAGAATGAGGGGCAGAACAGATTGTCTGGCCTTAACACTACCTCTGCCACTATCTTGCTTGAAACAAATACCTCTGTATTTCAAAACCCTCAACAGGAAGGATTTACTTACTGCAAACCTCAACCCTCAGCCTCCATCTTCACACCTGAAGGCCCCAAACCCTCCCCTGACCTTCCTGGGAGCCCCCTCCTGCTTTTCCCAGGCTTGCTCCTGGATTGCATGGACACACACCACTACCACCTCTAGTGACATCACCTGACACTCCTTCTGAGGTGCCCAACACCCTAAAAACCTCTGTTATCCAGGATGTCCTTGTCTTCTACCAGCTTC